>CANJKZ010001188.1:0-28244 GCA_947471745.1 Closterium sp. Naga37s-1 | reverse complement strand
GGGTAAGTAAAGCACTTACTCTTGGTACCAACCATACGGGTAAGTAACGCACTTACTCTTGGTACCAACCATACGGATAAGTACCGCACTTACTCTTGGTACCAACCATACGGGTAAGTAATGCACTTACTCTTGGTACCAACCATATGGAAGTAACCCACACTCTTGGTACCAACCATACGGGTAAGTAACGCACTTAATCTTGGTACCAACCATATGGGTAAGTAAAGCACTTATACTTGGTACCAACCATATGGGTAAGTAAAGCACTTACTCTTGGTACCAACCATATGGGTAAGTAAAGCACTTACTCTTCGTACCAACCATACGGGTAAGTAAAGCACTTACTCTTGGTACCAACCATACGGGTAAGTAACGCACTTACTCTTGGTACCAACCATACGGGTAAGTAACGCACTTACTCTTGGTACCAACCATACGGGTAATTAAGCACATACTCTTGGTACCAACCATATGGAGAAGTAACCCCATTACTCTTGGTACCAACCATACGGGTAAGTAACGCACTTACTCTTGGTACCAACCATACGGGTAAGTAAAGCACTTACGGGTAAGTAAAGCGCTTACTCTTGGTACCAACCATACGGGTAAGTAAAGCACTTACGGGTAAGTAAAGCGCTTACTCTTGGTACCAACCATACGGGTAAGTAACGCACTTAATCTTGGTACCAACCATACGGGTAAGAAACGCACTTACTCTTGGTACCAACCACACGGGTAAGTAACGCACTTACTCTTGGTACTAACCATACGGGTAAGTAATGCACTTACGGGTAAGTAAAGCGTTACTCTTGGTACCAACCATACGGGTAAGTAACGCACTTACTCTTGGTACCAACCATACGGGTAAGTAACGCACTTACTCTTGGTACCAACCACACGGGTAAGTAACGCACTTACTCTTGGTACCAACCATACGGGTAAGTAATGCACTTACTCTTGGTACCAACCATATGGGTAAGTAAAGCACTTACTCTTGGTACCAACCATATGGATAAGTAAAGCACTTACTCTTGGTACCAACCATACGGGTAAGTAACGGCACTTACTCTTGGTACCAACCATACGGGTAAGTACCGCACACTCTCTTGGTACCAACCATACGGGTAAGTAATGCACTTACTCTTGGTACCAACCATATGGGAAGTAACGCACTTACTCTTGGTACCAACCATACGGGTAAGTAACGCACTTACTCTTGGTACCAACCATACGGGCAAGTAAAGCACTACGGGTAAGTAAAGCACTTACTCTTGGTACCAACCATATGGGTAAGTAACGCACTTACTCTTGGTACCAACCATACGGGTAAGAAAAGCATTTACGGGTAAATAAAGCGCGTACTCTTGGTACCAACCATACAGGTAAGTAACGCACTTAATCTTGGTACCAACCATACGGGTAAGTAACGCACTTACTCTTGGTACCAACCATACGGGTAAGTAACGCACTTTCTCTTGGTACCAACCATACGGGTAAGTAATGCACTTACGGGTAAGTAAAGCGCTTACTCTTGGTACCAACCATACGGGTAAGTAACGCACTTACTCTTGGTACCAACCATACGGGTAAGTAACGCACTTACTCTTGGTACCAACCACACGGGTAAGTAACGCACTTACTCTTGGTACCAACCATACGGGTAAGTAATGCACTTACTCTTGGTACCAACCATTTGGGTAAGTAAAGCACTTACTCTTGGTACCAACCATATGGATAAGTAAAGCACTTACTCTTGGTACCAACCATACGGGTAAGTAACGCACTTACTCTTGGTACCAACCATACGGGTAAGTACCGCACACACTCTTGGTACCAACCATACGGGTAAGTAATGCACTTACTCTTGGTACCAACCATATGGGTAAGTAACCCACTTACTCTTGGTACCAACCATAGGGTAAGTAACGCACTTACTTCTGGTACCAACCATAGGGCAAGTAAAGCACTTACGGGTAAGTAAAGCACTTACTCTTGGTACCAACAATATGGGTAAGTAACGCACTTACTCTTGGTACCAACCATACGGGTGAGTAAAGCATTTACGGGTAAATAAAGCGCATACTCTTGGTACCAACCATACAGGTAAGTAACGCACTTAATCTTGGTACCAACCATACGGGTAAGTAACGCACTTACTCTTGGTACCAACCATACGGGTAAGTAACGCACTTTCTCTTGGTACCAACCATACGGGTAAGTAATGCACTTACGGGTAAGTAAAGCGCTTACTCTTGGTACCAACCCATACGGGTAAGTAAAACGCACACTACTCTTGGTACCAACCATACGGGTAAGTAACGCACTTACTCTTGGTACCAACCATACGGGTAAGTAACGCACTTACTCTTGGTACCAACCATACGGGTAAGTAACGCACTTACTCTTGGTACCAACCATTTGGGTAAGTAAAGCACTTACTCTTGGTACCAACCATATGGATAAGTAAAGCACTTACTTTGGTACCAACCATAGGGTAAGTAACGCACTTACTCTTGGTACCAACCATACGGGTAAGTAACCGCACACTCTCTTGGTACCAACCATACGGGTAAGTAATGCACTTACTCTTGGTACCAACCATATGGAGAAGTAACCCACTTACTCTTGGTACCAACCATACGGGTAAGTAACGCACTTACTCTTGGTACCAACCATACGGGTAAGTAACGCACTTACGGGTAAGTAAAAGCACTTACTCTTGGTACCAACAATATGGGTAAGTAACGCACTTACTCTTGGTACAACCATACGGGTGACGAAAAAGCATACGGGTAAGTAAAGCGCTACTCTTGGTACCAACCATACAGGTAAGTAACGCACTTAACTTGGTACCAACCATACGGGTAAGTAACGCACTTACTCTTGGTACCAACCACACGGGTAAGTAACGCACTTTCTCTTGGTACCAACCATACGGGGTAAGTAATGCACTTACGGGTAAGTAAAGCGCTTACTCTTGGTACCAACCATACGGGTAAGTAACGCACTTACTTGGTACCAACCATACGGGTAAGTAATGCACGTACTGGGTAAGTAACGCACATACTCTTGGTACCAACCATATGGGTAAGTAACGCAATTACTCTTGGTACCAAACCATACGGGTATGTAACGCACTTACTCTTGGTACCAAACATACGGGTAACTATCGCACTTACTTTTGGTACCAACCATACAGGTAAGTAATGCACTTACGCTTGGTACCAACCATATGGGTAAGTAACGCACTCACTCTTGGTACCAACCATACGTGTAAGTAACGCACCTACTCTTGGTACCGACCATACGGGTAAGTAACGCACTTACTCTTGGTACCAACCATACGGGTAAGTAACGCACTTACTGTTGGTACCAACCATATGGGTAAGTATCGACTTACTCTTGGTACCAACCATATGGGTAAGTAACGCACTTACTCTTGGTACCAACCATAAGGGTAAGTAACGCACTTACTCTTGGTACCAACCATATGGGTAAGTAACGCACTTACTCTTGGTACCAACCATACGGGTACGTAACGCACTTACTCTTGCTACCAAACATACGGGTAACTATCGCACTTACTTTTGGTACCAACCATACAGGTAAGTAATGCATTTACGCTTGGTACCAACCATATGGGTAAGTAACGCACTCACTCTTGGTACCAACCATATGGGTAAGTAACGCACTTACTCTTGGTACCAACCATACGGGTAAGAAACGCACCTACTCTTGGTACCAACCATACGGGTAAGTAACGCACTTACTATTGGTACCAACCATACAGGTAAGTAATGCACTTACTGTTGTACCAACCATATGGGTAAGAAACGCATACTCTTGGTACCAACCATATGGGTAAGTAACGCACTTACTCTTGGTACCAACCATACGGGTAAGTAACGCACTTACTGTTGGTACCAACCATATGGTTAAGTAACGCACTTACTCTTGGTACCAACTATGTGGGTAAGTAACGCCCTTACTCTTGGAACCAACCATATGGATAAGTAAAGCACTTACTCTTGGTACCAACCATACGGGTAAGTAACGCACTTACTCTTGGTACCAACCATATGGGTAAGTAAAGCACTTACTCTTGGTACCAACCAAATGGGTAAGTAAAGCACTTACACTTGGTACCAACCATATGGGTAAGTAAAGCACTTACTCCTGGTACCAACCATATGGGTAAGTAAAGCACTTACTCTTGGTACCAACCATGTGGGTAAGTAAAGCACTTACTCTTGGTACCAACCATACGGGTAAGTAACGCACTTACTCTTGGTACCAACCATACGGGTAGTAAAGCACTTACGGGTAAGTAAGCACTTACTCTTGGTACCAACCATACGGGTAAGTAACGCACTTACTCTTGGTACCAACCATACGGGTAAGTAATGCACTTACTCTTGGTACCAACCATATGGAGAAGTAACGCACTTACTCTTGGTACCACCATACGGGTAAGTAACGCACTTACTCTTGGTACCAACCATATGGGTAAGTAAAGCACTTATCTTGGTACCAACCATACGGGTAAGTAACGCACTTACTCTTGGTACCAACCATACGGGTAAGTAACGCACTTACTCTTGGTACCAACCATATAGGTAAGTAAAGCACTTACTCTTGGTACCAACCATACGGGTAAGTAACGCACTTACTCTTGGTACCAACCATACGGGTAAGTACGCACTTACTCTTGGTACCAACCATACGGGTAAGTAATGCACTTACTTTGGTACCAACCATATGGGAAGTAACGCACTTACTCTTGGTACCAACCATACGGGTAAGTAACGCACTTACTCTTGGTACCAACCATACGGGTAAGTAAAGCACTTACGGGTAAGTAAAGCGCTTACTCTTGGTACCAACCATACGGGTAAGTAACGCACTAACTTGGTACCAACCATACGGGTAAGAAACGCACTTACTCTTGGTACCAACCATACGGGTAAGTAACGCACTTACTCTTGGTACCAACCATACGGGTAAGTAATGCACTTACGGGTAAGTAAAGCGCTTACTCTTGGTACCAACCATACGGGTAAGTAACGCACTTACTCTTGGTACCAACCATACGGGTAAGTAACGCACTTACTCTTGGTACCAACCATACGGGTAAGTAACGCACTTACTCTTGGTACCAACCATACGGGTAAGTAATGCACTTCGGGTAAGTAAAGCGCTTACTCTTGGTACCAACCATACGGGTAAGTAACGCACTTACTCTTGGTACCAACCATACGGGTAAGTAATGCACGTACTGGGTAAGTAACGCACTTACTCTTGGTACCAACCATATGGGTAAGTAACGCAATTACTCTTGGTACCAACCATACGGGTATGTAACGCACTTACTCTTGGTACCAAACATACGGGTAAGTATCGCACTTACTTTTGGTACCAACCATACAAGTAAGTAATGCACTTACCCTTGGTACCAACCATATGGGTAAGTAAAGCACTTACACTTGGTACCAACCATTGGGTAAGTAAAGCACTTACTCTTGGTACCAACCATATGGTAAGTAAAGCACTTACTCTTGGTACAAACCATACGGGTAAGTAACGCACTTACTCTTGGTACCAACCATACGGGTAAGTACCGCACACTCTCTTGGTACCAACCATACGGGTAAGTAACGCACTTACTCTTGGTACCAACCATATGGAGAAGTAACCCACTTACTTGGTACCAACCATACGGGTAAGTAACGCACTTACTCTTGGTACCAACCATACGGGCAAGTAAAGCACTTACGGGTAAGTAAAGCACTTACTCTTGGTACCAACCATATGGGTAAGTAACGCACTTACTCTTGGTACCAACCATACGGGTGAGAAAAGCATTTACGGGTAAATAAAGCGCGTACTCTTGGTACCAACCATACAGGTAAGTAACGCACTTAATCTTGGTACCAACCATACGGGTAAGTAACGCACTTACTCTTGGTACCAACCACACGGGTAAGTAACGCACTTACTCTTGGTACCAACCATACGGGTAAGTAATGCACTTACAGGTAAGTAAAGCGCTTACTCTTGGTACCAACCATACGGGTAAGTGACGCACTTACTCTTGGTACCAACCATACGGGTAAGTAACGCACTTACTCTTGGTACCAACCATACGGGTAAGTAACGCACTTTCTCTTGGTACCAACCATACGGGTAAGTAATAATGCACTTACGGGTAAGTAAAGCGCTTACTCTTGGTACCAACCATACGGGTAAGTAACGCACTTACTCTTGGTACCAACCATACGGGTAAGTAATGCACGTACTGGGTAAGTAACGCACATACTCTTGGTACCAACCATATGGGTAAGTAACGCACTTACTCTTGGTACCAACCATACGGGTAAGTAACGCACTTACTCTTGGTACCAAACATACGGGTAAGTATCGCACTTACTTTTGGTACCAACCATACGGGTAAGTAATGCACTTACTCTTGGTACCAACCATATGGGTAAGTAACGCACTCACTCTTGGTACCAACCATACGGGTAAGAAACGCACCTACTCTTGGTACCGAACCATACGGGTAAGTAACGCACTTACTCTTGGTACCAACCATACGGGTAAGTAATGCACTTACTGTTGGTACCAACCATATAGGTAAGTAACGGACTTACTCTTGGTACCAACCATATGGGTAAGTAACGCACCCACTCTTGGTACCAACCATAAGGGTAAGTAACGCACTTACTCTTGGTACCAACCATATGGGTAAGTAACGCACTTACTCTTGGTACCAACCATACGGGTAAGTAACGCACTTACTCTTGGTACCAACCATACGGGTAAGTATCGCACTTACTTTGGTACCAACCATACAGGTAAGTAACGCACTTACTCTTGGTACCAACCATATGGGTAAGTAACGCACTCACTCTTGGTACCAACCATACGGGTAAGTAAAGCACTTACTCTTGGTACCAACCATACGGGTAAGTAACGCACTTACTCTTGGTACCAACCATACGGGGTAAGTAACGCACTTACTCTTGGTACCAACCATACGGGTAAGTAATGCACTTACCTTTGGTACCAACCATATGGGTAAGTAACGCACTTACTCTTGGTACCAACCATATGGGTAAGTAACGCACTTACTCTTGGTACCAACCATACGGGTAAGTAACGCACTTACTCTTGGTACCAACCATATGGTTAAGTAACGCACTTACTCTTGGTACCAACCATATGGGTAAGTAACGCCCTTACTCTTGGTACCAACCATATGGGTAAGTAAAGCACTTACTCTTGGTACCAACCATACGGGTAAGTAACGCACTTACTCTTGGTACCAACCATACGGGTAAGTAACGCACTTACTCTTGGTACCAACCATATGGGTAAGTAACGCACTTACTCTTGGTACCAACCATATGGGTAAGTAACGCACTTACTCTTGGTACCAACCATACGGGTAAGTAACGCACTTACTCTTGGTACCAACCATATGGGTAAGTAACGCACTTACTCTTGGTACCAACCATACGGGTAAGTAACGCACTTACTCTTGGTACCAAACATACGGGTAACTATCGCACTTACTTTTGGTACCAACCATACAGGTAAGTAACGCACTTACTCTTGGTACCAACCATATGGGTAAGTAACGCACTCACTCTTGGTACCAACCATATGGGTAAGTAAAGCACTTACTCTTGGTACCAACCATACGGGTAAGAAACGCACCTACTCTTGGTACCAACCATACGGGTAAGTAACGCACTTACTATTGGTACCAACCATACAGGTAAGTAATGCACTTACTGTTGGTACCAACCATATGGGTAAGAAACGCACTTACTCTTGGTACCAACCATAGGGTAAGTACCGCACTTACTCTTGGTACCAACCATACGGGTAAGTAACGCACTTACTGTGGTACCAACCATATGGTAAGTAACGCACTTACTCTTGGTACCAACTATGGGTAAGTAACGCCCTACTCTTGGTACCAACCATATGGATAAGTAAAGCACTTACTCTTCGTACCAACCATACGGGTAAGTAACGCACTTAATCTTGGTACCAACCATATGGGTAAGTAAAGCACTTACTCCGGTACCAACCAAAGGGTAAGTAAAGCACTTACACTTGGTACCAACCATATGGGTAAGTAAAGCACTTACCCTTGGTACCAACCATATGGGTAAGTAAAGCACTTACTCTTGGTACCAACCATATGGGTAAGTAAAGCACTTACTCTTGGTACCAACCATACGGGTAAGTAACGCACTTACTCTTGGTACCAACCATACGGGTATGTAAAGCACTTACGGGTAAGTAAAGCGCTTACTCTTGGTACCAACCATACGGGTAAGTAACGCACTTACTCTTGGTACCAACCATACGGGTAAGTAACGCACTTACTATTCTTGGTACCAACCATATGGGAAGTAACGCATTACTCTTGGTACCAACCATACAGGTAAAGTAACGCACTTATCTTGGTACCAACCATATGGGTAAGTAAAGCACTTACTCTTGGTACCAACCATATGGGTAAGTAAAGCACTTACTCTTGGTACCAACCATATGGGTAAGTAAAGCACTTACTCTTGGTACCAACCATACGGGTAAGTAACGCACTTACTCTTGGTACCAACCATACGGGTAAGTAACGCACTTACTCTTGGTACCAACCATACGGGTAATTAATGCACTTACTCTTGGTACCAACCATATGGGAAGTAACCCACTTACTCTTGGTACCAACCATACGGGTAAGTAACGCACTTACTCTTGGTACCAACCATACGGGTAAGTAAAGCACTTACGGGTAAGTAAAAGCGCTTACTCTTGGTACCAACCATACGGGTAAGTAAAGCACATACGGGTAAGTAAAGCACTTACTCTTGGTACCAACCATACGGGTAAGTAACGCACTTAATCTTGGTACCAACCATACGGGTAAGAAACGCACTTACTCTTGGTACCAACCATACGGGTAAGTAACGCACTTACTCTTGGTACCAACCATACGGGTAAGTAATGCACTTACGGGTAAGTAAAGCGCTTACTCTGGTACCAACCATACGGGTAAGTAACGCACTTACTCTTGGTACCAACCATACGGGTAAGTAACGCACTTACTCTTGGTACCAACCACACGGGTAAGTAACGCACTTACTCTTGGTACCAACCATACGGGTAAGTAATGCACTTACGGGTAAGTAAAGCGCTTACTCTTGGTACCAACCATACGGGTAAGTAACACACTTAATCTTGGTACCAACCATACGGGTAAGAAACGCACTTACTCTTGGTACCAACCATACGGGTAAGTAACGCACTTACTCTTGGTACCAACCATACGGGTAAGTAATGCACTTACGGGTAAGTAAAGCGCTTACTCTTGGTACCAACCATACGGGTAAGTAACGCACTTACTCTTGGTACCAACCATACGGGTAAGTAACGCACTTACTCTTGGTACCAACCATACGGGTAAGTAACGCACTTACTCTTGGTACCAACCATACGGGTAAGTAATGCACTTACGGGTAAGTAAAGCGCTTACTCTTGGTACCAACCATACGGGTAAGTAACGCACTTACTCTTGGTACCAACCATACGGGTAAGTAATGCACGTACTAGGTAAGTAACGCACATACTCTTGGTACCAACCATATGGGTAAGTAACGCATTACTCTTGGTACCAACCATACGGGTAAGTAACGCACTTACTCTAAGTACCAACCATACGGGTAAGTAACGCACTTACTCTTGGTACCAACCATACGGGTAAGTAATGCACTTACTCTTGGTACCAACCATATGGGTAAGTAATGCACTTACTCTTGGTACCAACCATATGGGTAAGTATCGCACTTACTCTTGGTACCAACCATATGGGTAAGTAACGCACTTACTCTTGGTACCAACCATACGGGTAAGTAACGCACTTACTGTTGGTACCAACCATATGGGTAAGTAACGCACTTACTCTTGGTACCAACCATATGGGTAAGTAACGCACTTACTCTTGGTACCAACCATAAGGGTAAGTAACGCACTTACTCTTGGTACCAACCATATGGGTAAGTAACGCACTTACTCTTGGTACCAACCATACGGGTAAGTAACGCACTTACTCTTGGTACCAAACATACGGGTAAGTAACGCACTTACTCTTGGTACCAACCATACGGGTAAGTAATGCATTTACTCTTGGTACCAACCATATGGGTAAGTAACGCACTCACTCTTGGTACCAACCATATGGGTAAGTAAAGCACTTACTCTTGGTACCAACCATACGGGTAAGAAAACGCACCTACTCTTCGAGTACCAACCATACGGGTTAGTAACGCACTTACTATTGGTACCAACCATACAGGTAAGTAATGCACTTACTGTTGGTACCAACCATATGGGTAAGAAACGCACTTACTCTTGGTACCAAACCATATGGGTAAGTACCCAGCACTTACTCTTGGTACCAACCATACGGGTAAGTAACGCACTTACTCTTGGTACCAACCATATGGGTAAGTAACGCACTTACTCTTGGTACCAACATGTGGGTAAGTAACGCCCTTACTCTTGGAACCAACCATATGGGTAAGTAAAGCACTTACTCTTGGTACCAACCATACGGGTAAGTAACGCACTTACTCTTGGTACCAACCATATGGGTAAGTAAAGAACTTACTCCTGGTACCAACCAAATGGGTAAGTAAAGCACTTACTCTTGGTACCAACCATATGGGTAAGTAAAGCACTTACTCTTGGTACCAACCATATGGGTAAGTAATGCACTTACTCTTGGTACCAACCATATGGGTAAGTAAAGCACTTACTCTTGGTACCAACCATACGGGTAAGTAACGCACTTACTCTTGGTACCAACCATACGGGTAAGTAAAGCACTTACGGGTAAGTAAAGCACTTACTCTTGGTACCAACCATACGGATAAGTAACGCACTTACTCTTGGTACCAACCATACGGGTAAGTAATGCACTTACTCTTGGTACCAACCATATGGGTAAGTAACCCACTTACTCTTGGTACCAACCATACGGGTAAGTAACGCACTTACTCTTGGTACCAACCATAGGGTAAGTAAAGCACTTATCTTGGTACCAACCATATGGGTAAGTAAAGCACTTACTCTTGGTACCAACCATATGGGTAAGTAAAGCACTTACTCTTGGTACCAACCATATGGTTAAGTAAAGCACTTACTCTTGGTACCAACCATACGGGTAAGTAACGCACTTACTCTTGGTACCAACCATACGGGTAAGTACCGCACTTACTCTTGGTACCAACCATACGGGTAATTAATGCACATACTCTTGGTACCAACCATATGGAGAAGTAACCCACTTACTCTTGGTAGCAACCATACGGGTAAGTAACGCACATTACTCTTGGTACAACCATACGGGTAAGGTAAAGCACTTACGGGTAAGTAAAGCGCTTACTCTTGGTACCAACCATACGGGTAAGTAAAGCACTTACGGGTAAGTAAAGCGCTACTTACTCTTGGTACCAACCATACGGTAAGTAACGCACTTAATCTTGGTACCAACCATACGGGTAAGAAACGCACTTACTCTTGGTACCAACCACACGGGTAAGTAACGCACATTACTCTTGGTACTAACATACGGGTAAGTAATGCACTTACGGGTAAGTAAAGCGCTTACTCTTGGTACCAACCATACGGGTAAGTAACGCACTTACTCTTGGTACCAACCATACGGGTAAGTAACGCCCTACTCTTGGTACCAACCACACGGGTAAGTAACGCACTTTCTCTTGGTACCAACCATACGGTCAGTAATGCACTTACGGTAAGTAAAAAGCGCTTACTCTTGGTACCAATCATACGGGTAAGTAACGCACTTTACTCTTGGTACCAACCATACGGGTAAGTAATGCAACGTACTGGGTAAGTAACGCACATACTCTTGGTACCAACCATATGGGTAAGTAACGCAATTACTCTTGGTACCAACCATACGGGTATGTAACGCACTTACTCTAAGTACCAACTTTACGGGGAAGTAACGCTCTTACTCTTGGTACCAACCATACGGGTAAGTAATGCACTTACTCTTGGAACCAACCATATGGGTAAGTAATGCACTTACTGTTGGTACCAACCATATGGGTAAGTATCGGACTTACTCTGGTACCAACCATATGGGTAAGTAACGCACTTACTCTTGGTACCAATCATACGGGCAAGTAATGCACTTACTGTTGGTACCAACCATATGGGTAAGTATCGGACTTACTCTTGGTACCAACCATATGGATAAGTAACGCACTTACTCTTGGTACCAACCATAAGGGTAAGTAACGCACTACTCTTGGTACCAACCATATGGGTAAGTAACGCACTTACTCTTGGTACCAACCATACGGGTACGTAACGCACTTACTCTTGTACCAAACATACGGGTAACTATCGCACTTACTTTGGTACCAACCATACAGGTAAGTAATGCACTTACGCTTGGTACCAACCATATGGGTAAGTAACGCACTCACTCTTGGTACCAACCATATGGGTAAGTAAAGCACTTACTCTTGGTACCAACCATACGGGTAAGAAACGCACTACTCTTGGTACCAACCATACGGGTTAGTAACGCACTTACTCTTGGTACCAACCATACAGGTAAGTAATGCACTTACTGTTGGTACCAACCATATGGGTAAGAAACGCACTTACTCTTGGTACCAACCATATGGGTAAGTAACGCACTTACTCTTGGTACCAACCATACCGGTAAGTAACGCACTTACTGTGGTACCAACCATATGGTTAAGTAACGCACTTACTCTTGGTACCAACTATGTGGGTAAGTAACGCCCTTACTCTTGGTACCAACCATATGGATAAGTAACGCACTTACTCTTGGTACCAACCATACGGGTAAGTAATGCACTTACTCTTGGTACCAACCATATGGGTAAGTATCGGACTTACTCTTGGTACCAACCATATGGGTAAGTAACGCACTTATCTTGGTACCAACCATACGGGTAAGTAACGCACTTACTCTTGGTACCAACCACACGGGTAAGTAACGCACTTACTCTTGGTACCAACCATACGGGTACGTAATGCACTTACAGGTAAGTAAAGCGCTTACTCTTGGTACCAACCATACGGGTAAGTGACGCACTTACTCTTAGTACCAACCATACGGGTAAGTAACGCACTTACTCTTGGTACCAACCACACGGGTAAGTAACGCACTTACTCTTGGTACCAACCATACGGGTAAGTAATGGCAACATACGGGTAAGTAAAGCGCTTACTCTTGGTACCAACCATACGGGTAAGTAACGCACTTACTCTTGGTACCAACCATACGGGTAAGTAATGCACGTACTGGGTAAGTAACGCACATACTCTTGGTACCAACCATATGGGTAAGTAACGCAATTACTCTTGGTACCAACCATACGGGTATGTAACGCACTTACTCTTGCTACCAAACATACGGGTAACTATCGCACTTACTTTTGGTACCAACCATACAGGTAAGTAATGCACTTACGCTTGGTACCAACCATATGGGTAAGTAACGCACTCACTCTGGTACCAACCATACGTGTAAGAAACGCACCTACTCTTGGTACCGACCATACGGGTAAGTAACGCACTTACTCTTGGTACCAACCATACGGGTAAGTAATGCACTTACTGTTGGTACCAACCATATGGGTAAGTATCGCACTTACTCTTGGTACCAACCATATGGGTAAGTAACGCACTTACTCTTGGTACCAACCATAAGGGTAAGTAACGCACTTACTCTTGGTACCAACCATATGGGTAAGTAACGCACTTACTCTTGGTACCAACCCTACGGGTAAGTAACGCACTTACTCTTGTACCAAACATACGGGTAACTATCGCACTTACTTTTGGTACCAACCATACAGGTAAGTAATGCATTTACGCTTGGTACCAACCATATGGGTAAGTAACGCACTCACTCTTGGTACCAACCATATGGGTAAGTAAAGCACTTACTCTTGGTACCAACCATACGGGTAAGAAACGCACCTACTCTTGGTACCAACCATACGGGTTAGTAACGCACTTACTATTGGTACCAACCATACAGGTAAGTAATGCACTTACTGTTGGTACCAACCATATGGGTAAGAAACGCACTTACTCTTGGTACCAACCATATGGGTAAGTACCGCACTTACTCTTGGTACCAACCATACGGGTAAGTAACGCACTTACTGTTGGTACCAACCATATGGTTAAGTAACGCACTTACTCTTGGTACCAACTATGTGGGTAAGTAACGCCCTACTCTTGGAACCAACCATATGGATAAGTAAAGCACTTACTCTTCGTACCAACCATACGGGTAAGTAACGCACTTAATCTTGGTACCAACCATATGGGTAAGTAAAGCACTTACTCTGGTACCAACCAAATGGGTAAGTAAAGCACTTACACTTGGTACCAACCATATGGGTAAGTAAAGCACTTACTCTGGTACCAACCATATGGGTAAGTAAAGCACTTACTCTTGGTACCAACCATATGGGTAAGTAAAGCACTTACTCTTGGTACCAACCATACGGGTAAGTAACGCACTTACTCTTGGTACCAACCATACGGGTAAGTAAAGCACTTACGGGTAAGTAAAGCGCTTACTCTTGGTACCAACCATACGGGTAAGTAACGCACTTACTCTTGGTACCAACCATACGGGTAAGTAAAGCACTTACGGGTAAGTAAAGCGCTTACTCTTGGTACCAACCATACGGGTAAGTAACGCACTTAATCTTGGTACCAACCATACGGGTAAGTAACGCACTTACTCTTGGTACCAACCATACGGGTAAGTAACGCACTTACTCTTGGTACCAACCATACGGGTAAGTAATGCACTTACGGGTAAGTAAAGCGCTTACTCTTGGTACCAACAATACGGGTAAGTAACGCACTTACTCTTGGTACCAACCATACGGGTAAGTAATGCACTTACTCTTGGTACCAACCACACGGGTAAGTAACGCACTTACTCTTGGTACCAACCATACGGGTAAGTAATGCACTTACGGGTAAGTAAAGCACTTACTCTTGGTACCAACCATACGGGTAAGTAACGCACTTACTCTTGGTACCAACCATACGGGTAAGTACCGCACTTACTCTTGGTACCAACCATACGGGTAAGTAATGCACATACTCTTGGTACCAACCATATGGAGAAGTAACGCACTTACTCTTGGTACCAACCATACGGGTAAGTAACGCACTTACTCTTGGTACCAACCATACGGGTAAGTAAAGCACTTACGGGTAAGTAAAGCGCTTACTCTTGGTACCAACCATACGGGCAAGTAAAGCACTTACGGGTAAGTAAAGCGCTTACTCTTGGTACCAACCATACGGGTAAGTAACGCACTTAATCTTGGTACCAACCATACGGGTAAGTACCGCACTTACTCTTGGTACCAACCATACGGGTAAGTAATGCACTACGGGTAAGTAAAGCACTTACTCTTGGTACCAACCATACGGGTAAGTAACGCACTTACTCTTGGTACCAACCATACGGGTAAGTAACGCACTTACTCTTGGTACCAACCATACGGGTAATTAATGCACTTACTCTTGGTACCAACCATACGGAGAAGTAACCCACTTACTCTTGGTACCAACCATACGGGTAAGTAACGCACTTACTCTTGGTACCAACCATACGGGTAAGTAAAGCACTTACGGGTAAGTAAAGCGCTTACTCTTGGTACCAACCATACGGGTAAGTAAAGCACTTACGGGTAAGTAAAGCACTTACTCTTGGTACCAACCATACGGGTAAGTAACGCACTTACTCTTGGTACCAACCATATGGGTAAGTACCGCACTTACTCTTGGTACCAACCATACGGGTAAGTAACGCACTTACTCTTGGTACCAACCATATGGTTAAGTAACGCACTTACTCTTGGTACCAACTATACGGGTAAGTAACGCACTTACTCTTGGTACCAACCATATGGATAAGTAACGCACTTACTCTTGGTACCAACCATACGGGTAAGTAACGCACTTACTCTTGGTACCAACCATATGGGTAAGTATCGCACTTACTCTTGGTACCAACCATATGGGTAAGTAACGCACTTAATCTTGGTACCAACCATACGGGTAAGTAACGCACTTACTCTTGGTACCAACCATACGGGTAAGTAA
This sequence comes from Closterium sp. Naga37s-1, assembly GCA_947471745.1. Taxonomy (NCBI): domain Eukaryota; kingdom Viridiplantae; phylum Streptophyta; class Zygnematophyceae; order Desmidiales; family Closteriaceae; genus Closterium; species Closterium sp. Naga37s-1. Next base: position 12,014 of record CANJKZ010001188.1, on the reverse strand, counting down.
CGCACTTACTCTTGGTACCAACCATACGGGTAAGTAAGCACTTACATGGTAAGTAAAGCGCTTACTCTTGGTACCAACCATATGGGTAAGTAACGCACTTACTCTTGGTACCAACCATACGTGTAAGAAACGCACCTACTCTTGGTACCAACCATACGGGTAAGTAACGCACTTACTCTTGGTACCAACCATACGGGTAAGTAACGCACTTACTCTTGGTACCAACCATATGGGTAAGTATCGCACTTACTCTTGGTACCAACCATATGGGTAAGTAACGCACTTACTCTTGGTACCAACCATAAGGGTAAGTAACGCACTTACTCTTGGTACCAACCATATGGGTAAGTAACGCACTTACTCTTGGTACCAACCATACGGGTAAGTAACGCACTTACTCTTGGTACCAAACATACGGGTAAGTATCGCACTTACTTTTGGTACCAACCATACAGGTAAGTAATGCACTTACGCTTGGTACCAACCATATGGGTAAGTAACGCACTCACTCTTGGTACCAACCATATGGGTAAGTAAAGCACTTACTCTTGGTACCAACCATACGGGTAAGAAACGCACCTACTCTTGGTACCAACCATACGGGTAAGTAACGCACTTACTCTTGGTACCAACCATACAGGTAAGTAATGCACTTACTCTTGGTACCAACCATATGGGTAAGTAACGCACTTACTCTTGGTACCAACCATATGGGTAAGTAACGCACTTACTCTTGGTACCAACCATACGGGTAAGTAACGCACTTACTCTTGGTACCAACCATATGGTAAGTAACGCACTTACTCTTGGTACCAACCATGTGGGTAAGTAACGCACTTACTCTTGGTACCAACCATATGGGTAAGTAAAGCACTTACTCTTGGTACCAACCATACGGGTAAGTAACGCACTTACTCTTGGTACCAACCATACGGGTAAGTAATGCACTTACTCTTGGTACCAACCATATGGGTAAGTATCGCACTTACTCTTGGTACCAACCATATGGGTAAGTAACGCACTTACTCTTGGTACCAACCATATGGTAAGTAACGCACTTACTCTTGGTACCAACCATACGGGTAAGTAACGCACTTACTCTTGTACCAAACATACGGGTAAGTAACGCACTTACTTTTGGTACCAACCATACAGGTAAGTAATGCACTTACGCTTGGTACCAACCATATGGGTAAGTAACGCACTCACTCTTGGTACCAACCATATGGGTAAGTAAAGCACTTACTCTTGGTACCAACCATACGGGTAAGTAACGCACTTACTCTTGGTACCAACCATACGGGTAAGTAACGCACTTACTATTGGTACCAACCATACAGGTAAGTAATGCACTTACTCTTGGTACCAACCATATGGGTAAGAAACGCACTTACTCTTGGTACCAACCATATGGGTAAGTAACGCACTTACTCTTGGTACCAACCATACGGGTAAGTAACGCACTTACTCTTGGTACCAACCATATGGTTAAGTAACGCACTTACTCTTGGTACCAACCATGTGGGTAAGTAACGCACTTACTCTTGGTACCAACCATATGGATAAGTAACGCACTTACTCTTGGTACCAACCATACGGGTAAGTAACGCACTTACTCTTGGTACCAACCATATGGGTAAGTAAAGCACTTACTCTTGGTACCAACCAAATGGGTAAGTAAAGCACTTACTCTTGGTACCAACCATATGGGTAAGTAAAGCACTTACTCTTGGTACCAACCATATGGGTAAGTAAAGCACTTACTCTTGGTACCAACCATATGGGTAAGTAAAGCACTTACTCTTGGTACCAACCATACGGGTAAGTAACGCACTTACTCTTGGTACCAACCATACGGGTAGTAAAGCACTTTACGGGTTAAGTAAAGCGTACTATTGGTACCAACCATACGGGTAAGTACGCACTTACTCTTGGTACCAACCATACGGGTAAGTAACGCACTTACTCTTGGTACCAACCATATGGAGAAGTAACGCACTTACTCTTGGTACCAACCATACGGGTAAGTAACGCACTTACTCTTGGTACCAACCATATGGGTAAGTAAAGCACTTATACTTGGTACCAACCATATGGGTAAGTAAAGCACTTACTCTTGGTACCAACCATATGGGTAAGTAAAGCACTTACTCTTGGTACCAACCATAGGTAAGTAAAGCACTTACTCTTGGTACCAACCATACGGGTAAGTAACGCACTTACTCTTGGTACCAACCATACGGGTAAGTAACGCACTTACTCTTGGTACCAACCATACGGGTAAGTAATGCACTTACTCTTGGTACCAACCATATGGAGAAGTAACCCACTTACTCTTGGTACCAACCATACGGGTAAGTAACGCACTTACTCTTGGTACCAACCATACGGGTAAGTAAAGCACTTACGGGTAAGTAAAGCGCTTACTCTTGGTACCAACCATACGGGTAAGTAAAGCACTTACGGGTTAGTAAAGCGCTTACTCTTGGTACCAACCATACGGGTAAGTAACGCACTTAATCTTGGTACCAACCATACGGGTAAGTAACGCACTTACTCTTGGTACCAACCACACGGGTAAGTAACGCACTTACTCTTGGTACCAACCATACGGGTAAGTAATGCACTTACGGGTAAGTAAAGCGCTTACTCTTGGTACCAACCATACGGGTAAGTAACGCACTTACTCTTGGTACCAACCATACGGGTAAGTAACGCACTTACTCTTGGTACCAACCATACGGGTAAGTAACGCACTTACTCTTGGTACCAACCATACGGGTAAGTAACGCACTTACTCTTGGTACCAACCATACGGGTAAGTAACGCACTTACTCTGGTACCAACCATACGGGTAATTAATGCACTTACTCTTGGTACCAACCATATGGAGTAAGTAACCCACTTACTCTTGGTACCAACCATACGGGTAAGTAACGCACTTACTCTTGGTACCAACCATACGGGTAAGTAAAGCACTTACGGGTAAGTAAAGCGCTTACTCTTGGTACCAACCATACGGGTAAGTAAAGCACTTACGGGTAAGTAAAGCGCTTACTCTTGGTACCAACCATACGGGTAAGTAACGCACTTACTCTTGGTACCAACCATATGGGTAAGTACCGCACTTACTCTTGGTACCAACCATACGGGTAAGTAACGCACTTACTCTTGGTACCAACCATATGGTTAAGTAACGCACTTACTCTTGGTACCAACTATGGGGTAAGTAACGCCCTTACTCTTGGTACCAACCATATGGGTAAGTAACGCACTTACTCTGGTACCAACCATACGGGTAAGTAACGCACTTACTCTTGGTACCAACCATATGGGTAAGTAACGCACTTACTCTTGGTACCAACCATATGGGTAAGTAACGCACTTAATCTTGGTACCAACCATACGGGTAAGTAACGCACTTACTCTTGGTACCAACCACACGGGTAAGTAACGCACTTACTCTTGGTACCAACCATACGGGTACGTAATGCACTTACAGGTAAGTAAAGCGCTTACTCTTGGTACCAACCATATGGGTAAGTAACGCACTCACTCTTGGTACCAACCATACGGGTAAGAAACGCACTTACTCTTGGTACCAACCATACGGGTAAGTAACGCACTTACTCTTGGTACCAACCATACGGGTAAGTAATGCACTTACTGTTGGTACCAACCATATGGGTAAGTATCGCACTTACTCTTGGTACCAACCATATGGGTAAGTAACGCACTTACTCTTGGTACCAACCATAAGGGTAAGTAACGCACTTACTCTTGGTACCAACCATATGGGTAAGTAACGCACTTACTCTTGGTACCAACCATACAGGTAAGTAACGCACTTACTCTTGGTACCAAACATACGGGTAAGTATCGCACTTACTTTTGGTACCAACCATACAGGTAAGTAATGCATTACGCTTGGTACCAACCATATGGGTAAGTAACGCACTTACTCTTGGTACCAACCATATGGGTAAGTAAAGCACTTACTCTTGGTACCAACCATACGGGTAAGAAACGCACCTACTCTTGGTACCAACCATACGGGTTAGTAACGCACTTACTATTGGTACCAACCATACAGGGTAAGTAATGCACTTACTGTGGTACCAAACCATATGGGTAAGAAACGCACTTACTCTTGGTACCAACCATATGGGTAAGTAACGCACTTACTCTTGGTACCAACCATACGGGTAAGTAACGCTTACTCTTGGTACCAACCATATGGTTAAGTAACGCACTTACTCTTGGTACCAACCATGTGGGTAAGTAACGCCCTTACTCTTGGAACCAACCATATGGATAAGTAAAGCACTTACTCTTGGTACCAACCATACGGGTAAGTAACGCACTTACTCTTGGTACCAACCATACGGGTAAGTAACGCACTTACATGTGGTACCAACCATATGGGTAAGTAACGCACTTACTCTTGGTACCAACCATATGGGTAAGTAACGCACTTACTCTTGGTACCAACCATATGGGTAAGTAACGCACTTACTCTTGGTACCAACCATACGGGTACGTAACGCACTTACTCTTGTACCAAACATACGGGTAACTATCGCACTTACTTTGGTACCAACCATACAGGTAAGTAATGCACTTACTCTTGGTACCAACCATATGGGTAAGTAACGCACTCACTCTTGGTACCAACCATATGGGTAAGTAAAGCACTTACTTGGTACCAACCATACGGGTAAGAAACGCACTTACTCTTGGTACCAACCATACGGGTAAGTAACGCACTTACTCTTGGTACCAACCATACAGGTAAGTAATGCACTTACTGTTGGTACCAACCATATGGGTAAGTAACGCACTTACTCTTGGTACCAACCATATGGGTAAGTAACGCACTTACTCTTGGTACCAACCATACGGGTAAGTAACGCACTTACTGTGGTACCAACCATATGGTTAAGTAACGCACTTACTCTTGGTACCAACTAGTGGGTAAGTAACGCCTTACTCTTGGAACCAACCATATGGATAAGTAAAGCACTTACTTCGTACCAACCATACGGGTAAGTAACGCACTTACTCTTGGTACCAACCATATGGGTAAGTAAAGAACTTACTCCTTGGTACCAACCATATGGGTAAGTAAAGCACTTACACTTGGTACCAACCATATGGGTAAGTAAAGCACTTACTCTTGGTACCAACCATATGGGTAAGTAAAGCACTTACTCTTGGTACCAACCATATGGGTAAGTAAAGCACTTACTCTTGGTACCAACCATACGGGTAAGTAACGCACTTACTCTTGGTACCAACCATACGGGTATGTAAAGCACTTACGGGTAAGTAAAGCGCTTACTCTTGGTACCAACCATACGGATAAGTAACGCACTTACTCTTGGTACCAACCATACGGGTAAGTAATGCACTTACTCTTGGTACCAACCATATGGAGAAGTAACGCACTTACTCTTGGTACCAACCATACGGGTAAGTAACGCACTTAATCTTGGTACCAACCATATGGGTAAGTAAAGCACTTATACTTGGTACCAACCATATGGGTAAGTAAAGCACTTACTCTTGGTACCAACCATATGGGTAAGTAAAGCACTTACTCTTGGTACCAACCATATGGGTAAGTAAAGCACTTACTCTTGGTACCAACCATACGGGTAAGTAACGCACTTACTCTTGGTACCAACCATATGGGTAAGTAACGCACTTACTCTTGGTACCAACCATACGGGTAAGTAATGCACTTACTCTTGGTACCAACCATATGGAGAAGTAACCCACTTACTCTTGGTACCAACCATACGGGTAAGTAACGCACTTACTCTTGGTACCACCATACGGGTAAGTAAAGCACTTACGGGTAAGTAAAGCGCTTACTCTTGGTACCAACCATACGGGTAAGTAAAGCACTTACGGGTATAGTAAAGCACTTATTCTTGGTACCAACCATACGGGTAAGTAACGCACTTACTCTTGGTACCAACCATACGGGTAAGAAACGCACTTACTCTTGGTACCAACCATACGGGTAAGTAACGCACTTACTCTTGGTACCAACCATACGGGTAAGTAATGCACTTACGGGTATAGTAAAAGCGCTTACTCTTGGTACCAACCATACGGGTAAGTAACGCACTTACTCTTGGTACCAACCATACGGGTAAGTAACGCCTTACTCTTGGTACCAACCATACGGGTAAGTAACGCACTTACTCTTGGTACCAACCATACGGGTAAGTAATGCACTTACGGGTAAGTAAAGCACTTACTCTTGGTACCAACCATACGGGTAAGTAACGCACTTACTCTTGGTACCAACCATACGGGTAAGTAATGCACGTACTGGGTAAGTAACGCACTTACTCTTGGTACCAACCATATGGGTAAGTAAAGCACTTACTCTTGGTACCAACCATATGGGTAAGTAAAGCACTTACTCTTGTACCAACCATATGGGTAAGTAAAGCACTTACTCTTGGTACCAACCATACGGGTAAGTAACGCACTTACTCTTGGTACCAACCATACGGGTAAGTACCGCACTTACTCTTGGTACCAAACCATACGGGTAATTAATGCACATACTCTTGGTACCAACCATATGGAGAAGTAACCCACTTACTCTTGGTAGCAACCATACGGGTAAGTAACGCACTTACTCTTGGTACCAACCATACGGGTAAGTAAAGCACTTACGGGTAAGTAAAGCGCTTACTCTTGGTACCAACCATACGGGTAAGTAAAGCACTTACGGGTAAGTAAAGCGCTTACCTCTTGGTACCAACCATACGGGTAAGTAACGCACTTAATCTTGGTACCAACCATACGGGTAAGAAACGCACTTACTCTTGGTACCAACCACACGGGTAAGTAACGCACTTACTCTTGGTACTAACCCATACGGGTAAGTAATGCACTTACGGGTAAGTAAAGCGCTTACTCTTGGTACCAACCATACGGGTAAGTAACGCACTTACTCTTGGTACCAACCATACGGGTAAGTAACGCCCTTACTCTTGGTACCAAACACACGGGTAAGTAACGCACTTACTCTTGGTACCAACCATACGGGTAAGTAATGCACTTACGGGTAAGTAAAGCGCTTACTCTTGGTACCAATCATACGGGTAAGTAACGCACTTACTCTTGGTACCAACCATACGGGTAAGTAATGCACGTACTGGGTAAGTAACGCACATACTCTTGGTACCAACCATATGGGTAAGTAACGCAATTACTCTTGGTACCAAACCATACGGGTATGTAACGCACTTACTCTAAGTACCAACTTTACGGGGAAGTAACGCTCTTACTCTTGGTACCAACCATACGGGTAAGTAATGCACTTACTCTTGGAACCAACCATATGGGTAAGTAATGCACTTACTGTTGGTACCAACCATATGGGTAAGTATCGGACTTACTCTTGGTACCAAACCATATGGGTAAGTAACGCACTTACTCTTGGTACCAATCATACGGGCAAGTAATGCACTTACTGTTGGTACCAACCATATGGGTAAGTATCGGACTTACTCTTGTTACCAACCATATGGATAAGTAACGCACTTACTCTTGGTACCAACCATAAGGGTAAGTAACGCACTTACTCTTGGTACCAACCATATGGGTAAGTAACGCACTTACTCTTGGTACCAACCATACGGGTACGTAACGCACTTACTCTTGCTACCAAACATACGGGTAACTATCGCACTTACTTTTGGTACCAACCATACAGGTAGTAATGCATTTACGCTTGGTACCAACCATATGGGTAAGTAACGCACTCACTCTTGGTACCAACCATATGGGTAAGTAAAGCACTTACTCTTGGTACCAACCATACGGGTAAGAAACGCACCTACTCTTGGTACCAACCATACGGGTTAGTAACGCACTTACTATTGGTACCAACCATTACAGGTAAGTAATGCACTTACTGTTGGTACCAACCATATGGGTAAGAAACGCACTTACTCTTGGTACCAACATATGGGTAAGTACCGCACTTACTCTTGGTACCAACCATACCGGTAAGTAACGCACTTACTGTTGGTACCAACCATATGGGTAAGTAACGCACTTACTCTTGGTACCAACTATGTGGGTAAGTAACGCCCTTACTCTTGGAACCAACCATATGGATAAGTAACGCACTTACTCTTGGTACCAAACCATACGGGTAAGTAATGCACTTACTGTTGGTACCAACCATATGGGTAAGTATCGGACTTACTCTTGGTACCAACCATATGGGTTAAGTAACGCACTTAATCTTGGTACCAACCATACGGGTAAGTAACGCACTTACTCTTGGTACCAACCACACTGGGTAAGTAACGCACTTACTCTTGGTACCAACCATACGGGTACGTAATGCACTTACAGGTAAGTAAAGGCGCTTACTCTTGGTACCAACCATACGGGTAAGTGACGCACTTACTCTTAGTACCAACCATACGGGTAAGTAACGCACTTACTCTTGGTACCAACCACACGGGTAAGTAACGCACTTTCTCTTGGTACCAACCATACGGGTAAGTAATGCACTTACGGGTAAGTAAAGCGCTTACTCTTGGTACCAACCATACGGGTAAGTAACGCACTTACTCTTGGTACCAACCATACGGGTAAGTAATGCACGTACTGGGTAAGTAACCGCACATACTCTTGGTACCAACCATATGGGTAAGTAACGCAATTACTCTTGGTACCAACCATACGGGTATGTAACGCACTTACTCTTGCTACCAAACATACGGGTAACTATCGCACTTACTTTTGGTACCAACCATACAGGTAAGTAATGCACTTACGCTTGGTACCAACCCATATGGGTAAGTAACGCACTCACTCTTGGTACCAACCATTACGTGTAAGAAACGCACCTACTCTTGGTACCGACCATACGGGTAAGTAACGCACTTACTCTTGGTACCAACCATACGGGTAAGTAATGCACTTACTGTTGGTACCAACCATATGGGTAAGTATCGGACTTACTCTTGGTACCAACCATATGGGTAAGTAACGCACTTACTCTTGGTACCAACCATAAGGGTAAACTAACGCACTTACTCTTGGTACCAACCATATGGGTAAGTAACGCACCTTACTCTTGGTACCAACCCTACGGGTACGTAACGCACTTACTCTTGCTACCAAACATACGGGTAACTATCGCACTTACTTTTGGTACCAACCATACAGGTAAGTAATGCATTTACGCTTGGTACCAACCATATGGGTAAGTAACGCACTCACTCTTGGTACCAACCCATATGGGTAAGTAAAGCACTTACTCTTGGTACAACCATACGGGTAAGAAACGCACCTACTCTTGGTACCAACACATACGGGTTAGTAACGCACTTACTATTGGTACCAACCATACAGGTAAGTAATGCACTTACTGTTGGTACCAACCATATGGGTCAGAAACGCACTTACTCTTGGTACCAACCATATGGGTAAGTACCGCACTTACTCTTGGTACCAACCATACGGGTAAGTAACGCACTTACTGTTGGTACCAACCATATGGTTTAAGTAACGCACTTACTCTTGGTACCAACTATGTGGGTAAGTAACGCCCTTACTCTTGGAACCAACCATATGGGATAAGTAAAAGCACTTACCTCTTCGTACCAACCATACGGGTAAGTAACGCACTTAATCTTGGTACCAACCATATGGGTAAGTAAAGAACTTACTCCTGGTACCAACCAAATGGGTAAGTAAAGCACTTACACTTGGTACCAACCATATGGGTAAGTAAAGGCACTTACTTACTTACTACCTGGTACCAACCATATGGGTAAGTAAGCACTTACTCTTGGTACCAACCATATGGGTAAGTAAAGCACTTACTCTTGGTACCAACCATACGGGTAAGTAACGCACTTACTCTTGGGTACCAACCATACGGGTATGTAAAGCACTTACGGGTAAGTAAAGCGCTTACTCTTGGTAACAACCATACGGGTAAGTAACGCACATTACTCTTGGTACCAACCATACGGGTAAGTAAAGCACTTACGGGTAAGTAAAGCGCTTACTCTTGGTACCACCATACGGGTAAGTACCGCACTTAATCTTGGTACCATCCATACGGGTAAGTGACGCACTTACTCTTGGTACCAACCACACGGGTACGTAACGCACTTACTCTTGGTACCAAACCATACGGGTAAGTAATTGCACTTACGGGTAAGTAAAGCGCTTACTCTTGGAACCAACAATACGGGTAAGTAACGCACTTACTCTTGGTACCAACCATACGGGTAAGTAATGCACTTACTCTTGGTACCAACCACACGGGTAAGTAACGCACTTACTCTTGGTACCAACCATACGGGTAAGTAATGCACTTACGGTAAGTAAACACTTACTCTGGTACCAACCATACGGGTAAGTAACGCACTTACTCTTGGTACCAACCATACGGTAAGTACCCGCACTTACTCTTGGTACCAACCATACGGGTAATTAATGCACATACTCTTGGTACCAACCATATGGAAGAAGTAACCCACTTACTCTTGGTACCAACCATACGGGTAAGTAACGCACTTACTCTTGGTACCAACCATACGGGTAAGTAAAGCACTTACGGGTAAGTAAAGCGCTTACTCGGTACCAACCATACGGGTAAGTAAAGCACTTACGGGTAAGTAAAGCGCTTACTCTTGGTACCAACCATACGGGTAAGTAACGCACTTAATCTTGGTACCAACCATACGGGTAAGAAACGCACTTACTCTTGGTACCAACCCACGGGTAAGTAACGCACTTACTCTTGGTACTAACCATACGGTAAGAAATGCACTTACGGGTAAGTAAGCGCTTACTCTTGGTACCAACCATACGGGTAAGTAACGCACTTACTCTTGGTACCAACCATACGGGTAAGTAACGCACTTACTCTTGGTACCAACCACACGGGTAAGTAACGCACTTACTCTTGGTACCAACCATACGGGTAAGTAATGCACTTACGGGTAAGTAAAGCGCTTACTCTTGGTACCAACATACGGGTAAGTAACGCACTTACTCTTGGTACCAACCATACGGGTAAGTAATGCACGTTATGGGTAAGTAACGCACATACTCTTGGTACCAACCATATGGGTAAGTAACGCAATTACTCTTGGTACCAACCATACGGGTAAGTAACGCACTTACTCTTGGTACCAAAACATACGGGTAAGTATCGCACTTACTTTGGTACCAACCATACAAGTAAGTAATGCACTTACCCTTGGTACCAACCATATGGGTAAGTAAAGCACTTACTCTTGGTACCAACCATTTGGGTAAGTAAAGCACTTACTCTTGGTACCAACCATATGGATAAGTAAAGCACTTACTCTTGGTACCAACCATACGGGTAAGTAACGCACTTACTCTTGGTACCAACCATACGGGTAAGTAACGCACACTCTCTTGGTACCAACCATACGGGTAAGTAATGCACTTACTCTTGGTACCAACCATATGGAGAAGTAACCCACTTACTCTTGGTACCAACCATACGGGTAAGTAACGCACTTACTCTTGGTACCAACCATACGGGTAAGTAAAGCACTTACGGGTAAGTAAAGCACTTACTCTTGGTACCAACCATATGGGTAAGTAACGCACTTACTCTTGGTACCAACCATACGGGTGAGAAAAGCATTTACGGTAAATAAAGCGCGTACTTGGTACCAACCATACAGTAAGTAACGCACTTAATCTTGGTACCAACCATACGGGTAAGTAACGCACTTACTCTTGGTACCAACCATACGGGTAAGTAACGCACTTACTCTTGGTACCAACCATACGGGTAAGTAATGCACTTACAGGTAAGTAAAGCGCTTACTCTTGGTACCAACCATACGGGTAAGTAACGCACTTACTCTTAGTACCAACCATACGGGTAAGTAACGCACTTACTCTTGGTACCAACCATACGGGTAAGTAACGCACTTCTCTTGGTACCAACCATACGGGTAAGTAATGCACTT
>CANJKZ010001187.1:0-38020 GCA_947471745.1 Closterium sp. Naga37s-1 | reverse complement strand
GGGTAAGTAACGCACTTACTCTTGGTACAACCATATGGGTAAGTAACGCACTTACTCTTGGTACCAACCATACGGGTAAGAAACGCACTTACTCTTGGTACCAACCATACGGGTAAGTAACGCACTTACTCTTGGTACCAACCATACGGGTAAGTAATGCACTTACTCTTGGTACCAACCATATAGTAAGTAACGGAACTTACTCTTGGTACCAACCATATGGGTAAGTAACGCACTTACTCTTGGTACCAACCATACGGGTAAAGTAACGCACTTACTCTTGGTACCAACCATATGGGTAAGTAACGCACTTACTCTTGGTACCAACCATATGGGTAAGTAACGCACTACTCTTGGTACCAAACATATCGGGTAAGTATCGCACTTACTCTTGGTACCAACCATATGGGTAAGTAACGCACTTACTCTTGGTACCAACCATATGGGTAAGTAACGCACTTACTCTTGGTACCAACCATATGGGTAAGTAAAGCACTTACTCTTGGTACCAACCATACGGGTAAGTAACGCACTTACTCTTGGTACCAACCATATGGGTAAGTAACGCACTTACTCTTGGTACCAACCATATGGGTAAGTAACGCACTTACTCTTGGTACCAACCATTGGGTAAGTAACGCACTTACTCTTGGTACCAACCATACGGGTAAGTAACGCACTTACTCTTGGTACCAACCATACGGGTAAGTAACGCACTTACTCTTGGTACCAACCATATGGGTAAGTAACGCACTTACTCTGGTACCAACCATATGGGTAAGTAACGCACTTACTCTTGGTACCAACCATATGGGTAAGTAAAGCACTTACTCTTGGTACCAACCATACGGGTAAGTAACGCACTTACTCTTGGTACCAACCATACGGGTAAGTAACGCACTTACTTGGTACCAACCATATGGGTAAGTAACGCACTTACTCTTGGTACCAACCATATGGGTAAGTAACGCACTTACTCTTGGTACCAACCATATGGGTAAGTAACGCACTTACTCTTGGTACCAACCATATGGGTAAGTAACGCACTTACTCTTGGTACCAACCATACGGGTAAGTAACGCACTTACTCTTGGTACCAACCATACGGGTAAGTAACGCACTTACTCTTGGTACCAACCATACGGGTAAGTAACGCACTTACTCTTGGTACCAACCATATGGGTAAGTAACGCACTTACTCTTGGTACCAACCATATGGGTAAGTAAAGCACTTACTCTTGGTACCAACCATACGGTAAGTAACGCACTTACTCTTGGTACCAACCATACGGGTAAGTAACGCACTTACTCTTGGTACCAACCATACGGGTAAGTAACGCACTTACTCTTGGTACAAACCATATGGGTAAGTAACGCACTTACTCTTGGTACCAACCATATGGGTAAGTAACGCACTTACTCTTGGTACCAACCATAGGGTAAGTAACGCACTTACTTGGTACCAACCATATGGGTAAGTAACGCACTTACTCTTGGTACCAACCATATGGGTAAGTAACGCCTTACTCTTGGTACCAACCATAGGGTAAGTAAAGCACTTACTCTTGGTACCAACCATACGGGTAAGTAACGCACTTACTCTTGGTACCAACCATATGGGTAAGTAACGCACTTACTCTTGGTACCAACCAATGGGTAAGTAAAGCACTTACTCTTGGTACCAACCATATGGGTAAGTAACGCACTTACTCTTGGTACCAACCATATGGGTAAGTAACGCACTTACTCTTGGTACCAACCATATGGGTAAGTAACGCACTTACTCTTGGTACCAACCATATGGGTAAGTAACGCACTTACTCTTGGTACCAACCATACGGGTAAGTAAAGCACTTACGGGTAAGTAAAGCGCTTACTCTTGGTACCAACCATACGGGTAAGTAACGCACTTACTCTTGGTACCAACCATACGGGTAAGTAACGCACTTACTCTTGGTACCAACCATATGGGAAGTAACGCACTTACTCTTGGTACCAACCATACGGGTAAGTAACGCACTTAACTTGGTACCAACCATATGGGTAAGTAACGCACTTACTCTTGGTACCAACCATATGGGTAAGTAACGCACTTACTCTTGGTACCAACCATATGGTAAGTAAAGCACTTACTCTTGGTACCAACCATACGGGTAAGTAACGCACTTACTCTTGGTACCAACCATACGGGTAAGTAACGCACTTACTCTTGGTACCAACCATACGGGTAAGTAATGCACTTACTCTTGGTACCAACCATACGGGTAAGTAACGCACTTACTCTTGGTACCAACCATACGGGTAAGTAACGCACTTACTCTTGGTACCAACCATACGGGTAAGTAAACGCACTTACGGGTAAGTAAAGCCTTACTCTTGGTACCAACCATACGGGTAAGTAAAAAACATACGGGTAAGTAACGCACTTACTCTTGGTACCAACCATACGGGTAAGTAACGCACTTACTCTTGGTACCAACCATATGGGTAAGTAACGCACTTACTCTTGGTACCAACCATACGGGTAAGTAACGCACTTACTCTTGGTACCAACCATACGGGTAAGTAATGCACTTACGGGTAAGTAAAGCGCTTACTCTTGGTACCAACCATACGGGTAAGTAACGCACTTACTCTTGGTACCAACCATACGGTAAGTAACGCACTTACTCTTGGTACCAACCATACGGGTAAGTAACGCACTTACTCTTGGTACCAACCATACGGGTAAGTAAGCACTTCGGTAAGTAAAGCACTTACTCTTGGTACCAACCATACGGGTAAGTAACGCACTTACTCTTGGTACCAACCATACGGGTAAGTAACGCACTTACTCTTGGTACCAACCATACGGGTAAGTAACGCACTTACTCTTGGTACCAACCATACGGGTAAGTTAATGCACATACGAAGTAAAATATGGTAAGTAACGCACTTACTCTTGGTACCAACCATACGGGTAAGTAACGCACTTACTCTTGGTACCAACCATATCGGGTAAGTAAAGCACTTTACGGGTAAGTAAAGCGCTTACTCTTGGTACCAACCATACGGGTAAGTAACGCACTTAATCTTGGTACCAACCATATGGTAAGTAACGCACTTACTCTTGGTACCACACCATAAGGGTAAGTAAAGCACTTACTCTTGGTACAACCATACGGGTAAGTAATGCACTTACCTTGGTACCACCATTACGGGTAAGTAAAGCACTTACTCTTGGTACCAACCATACGGGTAAGTAACGCACTTACTCTTGGTACCAACCATACGGGTAAGTAAGCACTTACTCTTGGTACCAACCCATACGGGTAAGTAACGCACTTACTCTTGGTACCAACCATACGGGTAGTAAAGCACTTAATCTTGGTACCAACCATATGGGTAAGTAAAGCACTTACTCTTGGTACCAACCATATGGGTAAGTAACGCACTTACTCTTGGTACCAACCATATGGGTAAGTAACGCACTTACTCTTGGTACCAACCATATGGGTAAGTAACGCACTTACTCTTGGTACCAACCATACGGTAAGTAACGCACTTACTCTTGGTACCAACCATATGGGTAAGTAACGCACTTACTCTTGGTACCAACCATATGGGTAAGTAACGCACTTACTCTTGGTACCAACCATACGGGTAAGTAACGCACTTACTCTTGGTACCAACCATATGGGTAAGTAACGCACTTACTCTTGGTACCAACCATACGGGTAAGTAACGCACTTACTCTTGGTACCAACCATACGGGTAAGTAACGCACTTACTCTTGGTACCAACCATACGGGTAAGTAATGCACTTACTCTTGGTACCAACCATATGGGTAAGTAACGCACTTACTCTTGGTACCAACCATATGGGTAAGTAACGCACTTACTCTTGGTACCAACCATACGGGTAAGTAACGCACTTACTCTTGGTACCAACCATACGGGTAAGTAACGCACTTACTCTTGGTACCAACCATATGGGTAAGTAACGCACTTACTCTTGGTACCAACCATATGGGTAAGTAACGCACTTACTCTTGGTACCAACCATATGGGTAAGTAACGCACTTACTCTTGGTACCAACCATACGGGTAAGTAACGCACTTACTTTGGTACCAACCATACGGGTAAGTAACGCACTTACTCTTGGTACCAACCATATGGGTAAGTAACGCACTCACTCTTGGTACCAACCATATGGGTAAGTAAAGCACTTACTCTTGGTACCAACCATACGGGTAAGTAACGCACTTACTCTTGGTACCAACCATATGGGTAAGTAACGCACTTACTCTTGGTACCAACCATATGGGTAAGTAAAGCACTTACTCTTGGTACCAACCATATGGTAAGTAACGCACTTACTCTTGGTACCAACCATACGGGTAAGTAACGCACTTACTCTTGGTACCAACCATATGGGTAAGTAACGCACTTACTCTTGGTACCAACCATACGGGTAAGTAACGCACTTACTCTTGGTACCAACCATACGGTAAGTAACGCACTTACGGGTAAAGTAAGCGTTACTCTTGGTACCAACCATATGGGTAAGTAACGCACTTACTCTTGGTACCAACCATACGGGTAAGTAACGCACTTACTCTTGGTACCAACCATATGGGTAAGTAACGCACTTACTCTTGGTACCAACCATACGGGTAAGTAACGCACTTACTCTTGGTACCAACCATATGGGTAAGTAACGCACTTACTCTTGGTACCAACCATATGGGTAAGTAACGCACTTACTCTTGGTACCAACCATACGGGTAAGTAAAGCACTTACTCTTGGTACCAACCATATGGGTAAGTAAAGCACTTACTCTTGGTACCAACCATACGGGTAAGTAACGCACTTACTCTTGGTACCAACCATACGGGTAAGTAACGCACTTACTCTTGGTACCAACCATACGGGTAAGTAACGCACTTACTCTTGGTACCAACCATATGGGTAAGTAACGCACTTACTCTTGGTACCAACCATACGGGTAAGTAACGCACTTACTCTTGGTACCAACCATACGGTAAGTAAAGCACTTACTTGGTAAAGTAAACCTACTCTTGGTACCAACCATACGGGTAAGTAACCACTTACGGGTAAGTAAAGCACTTACTCTTGGTACCAACCATAGGGTAAGTAACGCACTTACTCTTGGTACCAACCATACGGGTAAGTAACGCACTTACTCTTGGTACCAACCATACGGGTAAGTAACGCACTTACTCTTGGTACCAACCATACGGTGTAAGTAACGCACTTTAGGGTAATAGTAAAACGCTTACTCTTGGTACCAACCATACGGGTAAGTAACGCACTTACTCTTGGTACCAACCATACGGGTAAGTAACGCACTTACTCTTGGTACCAACCCACGGGTAAGTAACGCACTTACTCTTGGTACCAACCATACGGTAAGTAATGCACTTACGGGTAAGTAAAGCACTACTCTTGGTACCAACCATACGGGTAAGTAACGCACTTACTCTTGGTACCAACCATACGGGTAAGTAATGCACGTACTGGGTAAGTAAAGCACTTACTCTTGGTACCAACCATATGGGTAAGTAACGCACTTACTCTTGGTACCAACCATACGGGTAAGTAACGCACTTACTCTTGGTACCAACCATACGGGTAAGTAACGCACTTACTCTTGGTACCAACCATACGGGTAAGTACGCACTTACTCTTGGTACCAACCATATGGGTAAGTAACGCACTTACTCTTGGTACCAACCATATGGGTAAGTAACGCACTTACTCTTGGTACCAACCATATGGGTAAGTAACGCACTTACTCTTGGTACCAACCATACGGGTAAGTAACGCACTACTCTTGGTACCAACCATATGGGTAAGTAACGCACTTACTCTTGGTACCAACCATATGGGTAAGTAACGCACTTACTCTTGGTACCAACCATATGGGTAAGTAACGCACTTACTCTTGGTACCAACCATATGGGTAAGTAACGCACTTACTCTTGGTACCAACCATACGGGTAAGTAACGCACTTACTCTTGGTACCAAACATACGGGTAAGTAACGCACTTACTCTTGGTACCAACCATACGGGTAAGTAACGCACTTACTCTTGGTACCAACCATACGGGTAAGTAACGCACTTACTCTTGGTACCAACCATACGGGTAAGTAACGCACTTACTCTGGTACCAACCATACATAAGGTAGAAAACGCACTACTCTTGGTACCAACCATACGGGTAAGTAACGCACTTACTCTTGGTACCAACCATACGGGTAAGTAACGCACTTACTCTTGGTACCAACCATATGGGTAAGTAACGCACTTACTCTTGGTACCAACCATATGGGTAAGTAACGCACTTACTCTTGGTACCAACCATACGGGTAAGTAACGCACTTACTCTTGGTACCAACCATATGGGTAAGTAACGCACTTACTCTTGGTACCAACCATATGGGTAAGTAACGCACTTACATCTGGTACCAACCATATGGGTAAGTAACGCACTTACTCTTGGTACCAACCATACGGGTAAGTAACGCACTTACTCTTGGTACCAACCATATGGGTAAGTACGCACTTACTCTTGGTACCAACCATATGGGTAAGTAACGCACTTACTCTTGGTACCAACCATACGGGTAAGTAACGCACTTACTCTTGGTACCAACCATACGGGTAAGTAACGCACTTACTCTTGGTACCAACCATACGGGTAAGTAATGCACTTACAGGTAAGTAAAGCGACTTACTCTTGGTACCAACCATACGGGTAAGTAACGCACTTACTCTTGGTACCAACCATACGGGTAAGTAACGCACTTACTCTTGGTACCAACCATACGGGTAAGTAACGCACTTACTCTTGGTACCAACCATACGGGTAAGTAATGCACTTACGGGTAAGTAAAGCGCTTACTCTTGGTACCAACCATACGGGTAAGTAACGCACTTACTCTTGGTACCAACCATACGGGTAAGTAATGCACGTACTGGGTAAGTAACGCACTTACTCTTGGTACCAACCATATGGGTAAGTAACGCACTTACTCTTGGTACCAACCATACGGGTAAGTAACGCACTTACTCTTGGTACCAAACATACGGGTAGTAACGCACTTACTCTTGGTACCAACCATACGGGTAAGTAATGCACTTACTCTTGGTACCAACCATATGGGTAAGTAACGCACTTACTCTTGGTACCAACCATACGGGTAAGTAACGCACTTACTCTTGGTACCAACCATACGGGTAAGTAACGCACTTACTCTTGGTACCAACCATACGGGTAAGTAATGCACTTACTCTTGGTACCAACCATATGGGTAAGTAACGCACTTACTTGGTACCAACCATATGGGTAAGTAACGCACTTACTCTTGGTACCAACCATATGGGTAAGTAACGCACTTACTCTTGGTACCAACCATATGGGTAAGTAACGCACTTACTCTTGGTACCAACCATACGGGTAAGTAACGCACTTACTCTTGGTACCAACCATACGGGTAAGTAACGCACTTACTCTTGGTACCAACCATACGGGTAAGTAAGCATTTACTCTTGGTACCAACCATATGGGTAAGTAACGCACTTACTCTTGGTACCAACCATATGGGTAAGTAAAGCACTTACTCTTGGTACCAACCATATGGGTAAGTAACGCACTTACTCTTGGTACCAACCATACGGGTAAGTAACGCACTTACTCTTGGTACCAACCATACAGGTAAGTAACGCACTTACTCTTGGTACCAACCATATGGGTAAGAAACGCACTTACTCTTGGTACCAACCATATGGGTAAGTAACGCACTTACTCTTGGTACCAACCATACGGGTAAGTAACGCACTTACTCTTGGTACCAACCATATGGGTAAGTAACGCACTTACTCTTGGTACCAACCATATGGGTAAGTAACGCACTTACTCTTGGTACCAACCATATGGGTAAGTAACGCACTTACTCTTGGTACCAACCATACGGGTAAGTAACGCACTTACTCTTGGTACCAACCATACGGGTAAGTAACGCACTTACTCTTGGTACCAACCATATGGGTAAGTAACGCACTTACTCTTGGTACCAACCATATGGGTAAGTAACGCACTTACTCTTGGTACCAACCATATGGGTAAGTAACGCACTTACTCTTGGTACCAACCATATGGGTAAGTAACGCACTTACTCTTGGTACCAACCATACGGGTAAGTAACGCACTTACTCTTGGTACCAACCATACGGGTAAGTAACGCACTTACTCTTGGTACCAACCATACGGGTAAGTAACGCACTTACTCTTGGTACCAACCATATGGGTAAGTAACGCACTTACTCTTGGTACCAACCATATGGGTAAGTAAAGCACTTACTCTTGGTACCAACCATACGGGTAAGTAACGCACTTACTCTTGGTACCAACCATACGGGTTAGTAACGCACTTACTATTGGTACCAACCATACAGGTAAGTAATGCACTTACTGTTGGTACCCAACCATATGGGTAAGTAACGCACTTACTCTGGTACCAACCATATGGGTAAGTACCGCACTTACTCTTGGTACCAACCATACGGGTAAGTAACGCACTTACTGTTGGTACCAAACCATATGGTAAGTAACGCACTTACTCTTGGTACCAACTATGTGGGTAAGTAACGCCCTTACTCTTGGAACCAACCATATGGATAAGTAAAGCACTTACTCTTCGTACCAACCATACGGGTAAGTAACGCACTTAATCTTGGTACCAAACCATATGGGTAAGTAAAGACTTACTCCTGGTACCAACCAAATGGGTAGTAAAGCACTTACACTTGGTACCACCATACTGGGTTAAGTAACGCACTTACTACTGGGTACCAACCAATGAGTAAGTAAGCAACTTACTCCTGGTACCAACCATATGGGTAAGTAAAGCACTTACTCTTGGTACCAACCATATGGGTAAGTAAGCACTTACTCTTGGTACCAACCATACGGGTAAGTAACGCACTTACTCTTGGTACCAACCATACGGGTATGTAAAGCACTTACGGGTAAGTAAAGCGCTTACTCTTGGTACCAACCATACGGATAAGTACCGCACTTACTCTTGGTACCAACCATACGGGTAAGTAATGCACTTACTCTTGGTACCAACCATATGGAGAAGTAACCCATTACTCTTGGTACCAACCATACAGGTAAGTAACGCACTTAATCTTGGTACCAACCATATGGGTAAGTAAAGCACTTATACTTGGTACCAACCATATGGGTAAGTAAAGCACTTACTCTTGGTACCAACCATATGGGTAAGTAAAGCACTTACTCTTGGTACCAACCATACGGGTAAGTAACGCACTTACTCTTGGTACCAACCATACGGGTAAGTACCGCACTTACTCTTGGTACCAACCATACGGGTAATTAATGCACATACTCTTGGTACCAACCATATGGAGAAGTAACCCACTTACTCTTGGTACCATCCATACGGGTAAGTAACGCACTTACTCTTGGTACCAACCATACGGGTAAGTAAAGCACTTACGGGTAAGTAAAGCGCTTACTCTTGGTACCAACCATACGGGTAAGTAAAGCACTTACGGGTAAGTAAAGCGCTTACTCTTGGTACCAACCATTCGGGTAAGTAACTCACTTAATCCTGGTACCAACCATACGGGTAAGAAACGCACTTACTCTTGGTACCAACCACACGGGTAAGTAACGCACTTACTCTTGGTACTAACCATACGGGTAAGTAATGCACTTACGGGTAAGTAAAGCGCTTACTCTTGGTACCAACCATACGGGTAAGTAACGCACTTACTCTTGGTACCAACCATACGGGTAAGTAACGCACTTACTCTTGGTACCAAACCACACGGGTAAGTAACGCACTTACTCTTGGTACCAACCATACGGGTAAGTAATGCACTTACGGGTAAGTAAAGCGCTTACTCTTGGTACCAACCATACGGGTAAGTAACACACTTAATCTTGGTACCAACCATACGGGTAAGAAACGCACTTACTCTTGGTACCAACCACACGGGTAAGTAACGCACTTACTCTTGGTACTAACCATACGGGTAAGTAATGCACTTACGGGTAAGTAAAGCGCTTACTCTTGGTACCAACCATACGGGTAAGTAACGCACTTACTCTTGGTACCAACCATACGGGTAAGTAACGCACTTACTCTTGGTACCAACCACACGGGTAAGTAACGCACTTACTCTTGGTACCAACCATACGGGTAAGTAATGCACTTACGGGTAAGTAAAGCGCTTACTCTTGGTACCAATCATACGGGTAAGTAACGCACTTACTCTTGGTACCAACCATACGGGTAAGTAATGCACGTACTAGGTAAGTAACGCACATACTCTTGGTACCAACCATATGGGTAAGTAACGCAATTACTCTTGGTACCAACCATACGGGTATGTAACGCACTTACTCTAAGTACCAACTTTACGGGGAAGTAACGCTCTTACTCTTGGTACCAACCATACGGGTAAGTAATGCACTTACTCTTGGAACCAACCATATGGGTAAGTAATGCACTTACTGTTGGTACCAACCATATGGGTAAGTATCGGACTTACTCTTGGTACCAACCATATGGGTAAGTAACGCACTTACTCTTGGTACCAACTATACGGGCAAGTAATGCACTTACTGTTGGTACCAACCATATGGGTAAGTATCGGACTTACTCTTGGTACCAACCATATGGGTAAGTAACGCACTTACTCTTGGTACCAACCATAAGGGTAAGTAACGCACTTACTCTTGGTACCAACCATATGGGTAAGTAACGCACTTACTCTTGGTACCAACCATACGGGTACGTAACGCACTTACTCTTGCTACCAAACATACGGGTAACTATCGCACTTACTTTTGGTACCAACCATACAGGTAAGTAATGCATTTACGCTTGGTACCAACCATATGGGTAAGTAACGCACTCACTCTTGGTACCAACCATATGGGTAAGTAAAGCACTTACTCTTGGTACCAACCATACGGGTAAGAAACGCACCTACTCTTGGTACCAACCATACGGGTTAGTAACGCACTTACTATTGGTACCAACCATACAGGTAAGTAATGCACTTACTGTTGGTACCAACCATATGGGTAAGAAACGCACTTACTCTTGGTACCAACCATATGGGTAAGTACCCGCACTTACTCTTGGTACCAACCATACGGGTAAGTAACGCACTTACTGTTGGTACCAACCATATGGTTAAGTAACGCACTTACTCTTGGTACCAACTATGTGGGTAAGTAACGCCCTTACTCTTGGAACCAACCATATGGATAAGTAAAGCACTTACTCTTCGTACCAACCATACGGGTAAGTAACGCACTTAATCTTGGTACCAACCATATGGGTAAGTAAAGAACTTACTCCTGGTACCAACCAAATGGGTAAGTAAAGCACTTACACTTGGTACCAACCATATGGGTAAGTAAAGCACTTACTCCTGGTACCAACCATATGGGTAAGTAAAGCACTTACTCTTGGTACCAACCATATGGGTAAGTAAAGCACTTACTCTTGGTACCAACCATACGGGTAAGTAACGCACTTACTCTTGGTACCAACCATACGGGTATGTAAAGCACTTACGGGTAAGTAAAGCGCTTACTCTTGGTACCAACCATACGGATAAGTACCGCACTTACTCTTGGTACCAACCATACGGGTAAGTAATGCACTTACTCTTGGTACCAACCATATGGAGAAGTAACCCACTTACTCTTGGTACCAACCATACGGGTAAGTAACGCACTTAATCTTGGTACCAACCATATGGGTAAGTAAAGCACTTATACTTGGTACCAACCATATGGGTAAGTAAAGCACTTACTCTTGGTACCAACCATATGGGTAAGTAAAGCACTTACTCTTCGTACCAACCATATGGTTAAGTAAAGCACTTACTCTTGGTACCAACCATACGGGTAAGTAACGCACTTACTCTTGGTACCAACCATACGGGTAAGTACCGCACTTACTCTTGGTACCAACCATACGGGTAATTAATGCACATACTCTTGGTACCAACCATATGGAGAAGTAACCCACTTACTCTTGGTAGCAACCATACGGGTAAGTAACGCACTTACTCTTGGTACCAACCATACGGGTAAGTAAAGCACTTACGGGTAAGTAAAGCGCTTACTCTTGGTACCAACCATACGGGTAAGTAAAGCACTTACGGGTAAGTAAAGCGCTTACTCTTGGTACCAACCATACGGGTAAGTAACGCACTTAATCTTGGTACCAACCATACGGGTAAGAAACGCACTTACTCTTGGTACCAACCACACGGGTAAGTAACGCACTTACTCTTGGTACTAACCATACGGGTAAGTAATGCACTTACGGGTAAGTAAAGCGCTTACTCTTGGTACCAACCATACGGGTAAGTAACGCACTTACTCTTGGTACCAACCATACGGGTAAGTAACGCCCTTACTCTTGGTACCAACCACACGGGTAAGTAACGCACTTTCTCTTGGTACCAACCATACGGGTCAGTAATGCACTTACGGGTAAGTAAAGCGCTTACTCTTGGTACCAATCATACGGGTAAGTAACGCACTTACTCTTGGTACCAACCATACGGGTAAGTAATGCACGTACTGGGTAAGTAACGCACATACTCTTGGTACCAACCATATGGGTAAGTAACGCAATTACTCTTGGTACCAACCATACGGGTATGTAACGCACTTACTCTAAGTACCAACTTTACGGGGAAGTAACGCTCTTACTCTTGGTACCAACCATACGGGTAAGTAATGCACTTACTCTTGGAACCAACCATATGGGTAAGTAATGCACTTACTGTTGGTACCAACCATATGGGTAAGTATCGGACTTACTCTTGGTACCAACCATATGGGTAAGTAACGCACTTACTCTTGGTACCAATCATACGGGCAAGTAATGCACTTACTGTTGGTACCAACCATATGGGTAAGTATCGGACTTACTCTTGGTACCAACCATATGGATAAGTAACGCACTTACTCTTGGTACCAACCATAAGGGTAAGTAACGCACTTACTCTTGGTACCAACCATATGGGTAAGTAACGCACTTACTCTTGGTACCAACCATACGGGTACGTAACGCACTTACTCTTGCTACCAAACATACGGGTAACTATCGCACTTACTTTTGGTACCAACCATACAGGTAAGTAATGCATTTACGCTTGGTACCAACCATATGGGTAAGTAACGCACTCACTCTTGGTACCAACCATATGGGTAAGTAAAGCACTTACTCTTGGTACCAACCATACGGGTAAGAAACGCACCTACTCTTGGTACCAACCATACGGGTTAGTAACGCACTTACTATTGGTACCAACCATACAGGTAAGTAATGCACTTACTGTTGGTACCAACCATATGGGTAAGAAACGCACTTACTCTTGGTACCAACCATATGGGTAAGTACCGCACTTACTCTTGGTACCAACCATACCGGTAAGTAACGCACTTACTGTTGGTACCAACCATATGGTTAAGTAACGCACTTACTCTTGGTACCAACTATGTGGGTAAGTAACGCCCTTACTCTTGGAACCAACCATATGGATAAGTAACGCACTTACTCTTGGTACCAACCATACGGGTAAGTAATGCACTTACTGTTGGTACCAACCATATGGGTAAGTATCGGACTTACTCTTGGTACCAACCATATGGGTAAGTAACGCACTTAATCTTGGTACCAACCATACGGGTAAGTAACGCACTTACTCTTGGTACCAACCACACGGGTAAGTAACGCACTTACTCTTGGTACCAACCATACGGGTACGTAATGCACTTACAGGTAAGTAAAGCGCTTACTCTTGGTACCAACCATACGGGTAAGTGACGCACTTACTCTTAGTACCAACCATACGGGTAAGTAACGCACTTACTCTTGGTACCAACCACACGGGTAAGTAACGCACTTTCTCTTGGTACCAACCATACGGGTAAGTAATGCACTTACGGGTAAGTAAAGCGCTTACTCTTGGTACCAACCATACGGGTAAGTAACGCACTTACTCTTGGTACCAACCATACGGGTAAGTAATGCACGTACTGGGTAAGTAACGCACATACTCTTGGTACCAACCATATGGGTAAGTAACGCAATTACTCTTGGTACCAACCATACGGGTATGTAACGCACTTACTCTTGCTACCAAACATACGGGTAACTATCGCACTTACTTTTGGTACCAACCATACAGGTAAGTAATGCACTTACGCTTGGTACCAACCATATGGGTAAGTAACGCACTCACTCTTGGTACCAACCATACGTGTAAGAAACGCACCTACTCTTGGTACCGACCATACGGGTAAGTAACGCACTTACTCTTGGTACCAACCATACGGGTAAGTAATGCACTTACTGTTGGTACCAACCATATGGGTAAGTATCGGACTTACTCTTGGTACCAACCATATGGGTAAGTAACGCACTTACTCTTGGTACCAACCATAAGGGTAACTAACGCACTTACTCTTGGTACCAACCATATGGGTAAGTAACGCACTTACTCTTGGTACCAACCCTACGGGTACGTAACGCACTTACTCTTGCTACCAAACATACGGGTAACTATCGCACTTACTTTTGGTACCAACCATACAGGTAAGTAATGCATTTACGCTTGGTACCAACCATATGGGTAAGTAACGCACTCACTCTTGGTACCAACCATATGGGTAAGTAAAGCACTTACTCTTGGTACCAACCATACGGGTAAGAAACGCACCTACTCTTGGTACCAACCATACGGGTTAGTAACGCACTTACTATTGGTACCAACCATACAGGTAAGTAATGCACTTACTGTTGGTACCAACCATATGGGTAAGAAACGCACTTACTCTTGGTACCAACCATATGGGTAAGTACCGCACTTACTCTTGGTACCAACCATACGGGTAAGTAACGCACTTACTGTTGGTACCAACCATATGGTTAAGTAACGCACTTACTCTTGGTACCAACTATGTGGGTAAGTAACGCCCTTACTCTTGGAACCAACCATATGGATAAGTAAAGCACTTACTCTTCGTACCAACCATACGGGTAAGTAACGCACTTAATCTTGGTACCAACCATATGGGTAAGTAAAGAACTTACTCCTGGTACCAACCAAATGGGTAAGTAAAGCACTTACACTTGGTACCAACCATATGGGTAAGTAAAGCACTTACTCCTGGTACCAACCATATGGGTAAGTAAAGCACTTACTCTTGGTACCAACCATATGGGTAAGTAAAGCACTTACTCTTGGTACCAACCATACGGGTAAGTAACGCACTTACTCTTGGTACCAACCATACGGGTATGTAAAGCACTTACGGGTAAGTAAAGCGCTTACTCTTGGTACCAACCATACGGGTAAGTAACGCACTTACTCTTGGTACCAACCATACGGGTAAGTAAAGCACTTACGGGTAAGTAAAGCGCTTACTCTTGGTACCAACCATACGGGTAAGTAACGCACTTAATCTTGGTACCATCCATACGGGTAAGTGACGCACTTACTCTTGGTACCAACCACACGGGTACGTAACGCACTTACTCTTGGTACCAACCATACGGGTAAGTAATGCACTTACGGGTAAGTAAAGCGCTTACTCTTGGAACCAACAATACGGGTAAGTAACGCACTTACTCTTGGTACCAACCATACGGGTAAGTAATGCACTTACTCTTGGTACCAACCACACGGGTAAGTAACGCACTTACTCTTGGTACCAACCATACGGGTAAGTAATGCACTTACGGGTAAGTAAAGCACTTACTCTTGGTACCAACCATACGGGTAAGTAACGCACTTACTCTTGGTACCAACCATACGGGTAAGTACCGCACTTACTCTTGGTACCAACCATACGGGTAATTAATGCACATACTCTTGGTACCAACCATATGGAGAAGTAACCCACTTACTCTTGGTACCAACCATACGGGTAAGTAACGCACTTACTCTTGGTACCAACCATACGGGTAAGTAAAGCACTTACGGGTAAGTAAAGCGCTTACTCTTGGTACCAACCATACGGGCAAGTAAAGCACTTACGGGTAAGTAAAGCGCTTACTCTTGGTACCAACCATACGGGTAAGTAACGCACTTAATCTTGGTACCAACCATATGGGTAAGTACCGCACTTACTCTTGGTACCAACCATACGGGTAAGTAATGCACTTACGGGTAAGTAAAGCACTTACTCTTGGTACCAACCATACGGGTAAGTAACGCACTTACTCTTGGTACCAACCATACGGGTAAGTACCGCACTTACTCTTGGTACCAACCATACGGGTAATTAATGCACATACTCTTGGTACCAACCATATGGAGAAGTAACCCACTTACTCTTGGTACCAACCATACGGGTAAGTAACGCACTTACTCTTGGTACCAACCATACGGGTAAGTAAAGCACTTACGGGTAAGTAAAGCGCTTACTCTTGGTACCAACCATACGGGTAAGTAAAGCACTTACGGGTAAGTAAAGCGCTTACTCTTGGTACCAACCATACGGGTAAGTAACGCACTTACTCTTGGTACCAACCATATGGGTAAGTACCGCACTTACTCTTGGTACCAACCATACGGGTAAGTAACGCACTTACTGTTGGTACCAACCATATGGTTAAGTAACGCACTTACTCTTGGTACCAACTATGTGGGTAAGTAACGCCCTTACTCTTGGAACCAACCATATGGATAAGTAACGCACTTACTCTTGGTACCAACCATACGGGTAAGTAATGCACTTACTGTTGGTACCAACCATATGGGTAAGTATCGGACTTACTCTTGGTACCAACCATATGGGTAAGTAACGCACTTAATCTTGGTACCAACCATACGGGTAAGTAACGCACTTACTCTTGGTACCAACCACACGGGTAAGTAACGCACTTACTCTTGGTACCAACCATACGGGTACGTAATGCACTTACAGGTAAGTAAAGCGCTTACTCTTGGTACCAACCATATGGGTAAGTAACGCACTCACTCTTGGTACCAACCATACGTGTAAGAAACGCACCTACTCTTGGTACCGACCATACGGGTAAGTAACGCACTTACTCTTGGTACCAACCATACGGGTAAGTAATGCACTTACTGTTGGTACCAACCATATGGGTAAGTATCGGACTTACTCTTGGTACCAACCATATGGGTAAGTAACGCACTTACTCTTGGTACCAACCATAAGGGTAAGTAACGCACTTACTCTTGGTACCAACCATATGGGTAAGTAACGCACTTACTCTTGGTACCAACCATACAGGTACGTAACGCACTTACTCTTGCTACCAAACATACGGGTAACTATCGCACTTACTTTTGGTACCAACCATACAGGTAAGTAATGCATTTACGCTTGGTACCAACCATATGGGTAAGTAACGCACTCACTCTTGGTACCAACCATATGGGTAAGTAAAGCACTTACTCTTGGTACCAACCATACGGGTAAGAAACGCACCTACTCTTGGTACCAACCATACGGGTTAGTAACGCACTTACTATTGGTACCAACCATACAGGTAAGTAATGCACTTACTGTTGGTACCAACCATATGGGTAAGAAACGCACTTACTCTTGGTACCAACCATATGGGTAAGTACCGCACTTACTCTTGGTACCAACCATACGGGTAAGTAACGCACTTACTGTTGGTACCAACCATATGGTTAAGTAACGCACTTACTCTTGGTACCAACTATGTGGGTAAGTAACGCCCTTACTCTTGGAACCAACCATATGGATAAGTAAAGCACTTACTCTTCGTACCAACCATACGGGTAAGTAACGCACTTACTCTTGGTACCAACCATACGGGTAAGTAATGCACTTACTGTTGGTACCAACCATATGGGTAAGTATCGGACTTACTCTTGGTACCAACCATATGGGTAAGTAACGCACTTACTCTTGGTACCAACCATATGGGTAAGTAACGCACTTACTCTTGGTACCAACCATACGGGTACGTAACGCACTTACTCTTGCTACCAAACATACGGGTAACTATCGCACTTACTTTTGGTACCAACCATACAGGTAAGTAATGCATTTACGCTTGGTACCAACCATATGGGTAAGTAACGCACTCACTCTTGGTACCAACCATATGGGTAAGTAAAGCACTTACTCTTGGTACCAACCATACGGGTAAGAAACGCACCTACTCTTGGTACCAACCATACGGGTTAGTAACGCACTTACTATTGGTACCAACCATACAGGTAAGTAATGCACTTACTGTTGGTACCAACCATATGGGTAAGAAACGCACTTACTCTTGGTACCAACCATATGGGTAAGTACCGCACTTACTCTTGGTACCAACCATACGGGTAAGTAACGCACTTACTGTTGGTACCAACCATATGGTTAAGTAACGCACTTACTCTTGGTACCAACTATGTGGGTAAGTAACGCCCTTACTCTTGGAACCAACCATATGGATAAGTAAAGCACTTACTCTTCGTACCAACCATACGGGTAAGTAACGCACTTAATCTTGGTACCAACCATATGGGTAAGTAAAGAACTTACTCCTGGTACCAACCAAATGGGTAAGTAAAGCACTTACACTTGGTACCAACCATATGGGTAAGTAAAGCACTTACTCCTGGTACCAACCATATGGGTAAGTAAAGCACTTACTCTTGGTACCAACCATATGGGTAAGTAAAGCACTTACTCTTGGTACCAACCATACGGGTAAGTAACGCACTTACTCTTGGTACCAACCATACGGGTATGTAAAGCACTTACGGGTAAGTAAAGCGCTTACTCTTGGTACCAACCATACGGATAAGTACCGCACTTACTCTTGGTACCAACCATACGGGTAAGTAATGCACTTACTCTTGGTACCAACCATATGGAGAAGTAACCCACTTACTCTTGGTACCAACCATACGGGTAAGTAACGCACTTAATCTTGGTACCAACCATATGGGTAAGTAAAGCACTTATACTTGGTACCAACCATATGGGTAAGTAAAGCACTTACTCTTGGTACCAACCATATGGGTAAGTAAAGCACTTACTCTTCGTACCAACCATATGGTTAAGTAAAGCACTTACTCTTGGTACCAACCATACGGGTAAGTAACGCACTTACTCTTGGTACCAACCATACGGGTAAGTACCGCACTTACTCTTGGTACCAACCATACGGGTAATTAATGCACATACTCTTGGTACCAACCATATGGAGAAGTAACCCACTTACTCTTGGTAGCAACCATACGGGTAAGTAACGCACTTACTCTTGGTACCAACCATACGGGTAAGTAAAGCACTTACGGGTAAGTAAAGCGCTTACTCTTGGTACCAACCATACGGGTAAGTAAAGCACTTACGGGTTAGTAAAGCGCTTATTCTTGGTACCAACCATACGGGTAAGTAACGCACTTAATCTTGGTACCAACCATACGGGTAAGAAACGCACTTACTCTTGGTACCAACCACACGGGTAAGTAACGCACTTACTCTTGGTACTAACCATACGGGTAAGTAATGCACTTACGGGTAAGTAAAGCGCTTACTCTTGGTACCAACCATACGGGTAAGTAACGCACTTACTCTTGGTACCAACCATACGGGTAAGTAACGCCCTTACTCTTGGTACCAACCACACGGGTAAGTAACGCACTTACTCTTGGTACCAACCATACGGGTAAGTAACGCACTTACTCTTGGTACCAACCATACGGGTAAGTACCGCACTTACTCTTGGTACCAACCATACGGGTAATTAATGCACATACTCTTGGTACCAACCATATGGAGAAGTAACCCACTTACTCTTGGTACCAACCATACGGGTAAGTAACGCACTTACTCTTGGTACCAACCATACGGGTAAGTAAAGCACTTACGGGTAAGTAAAGCGCTTACTCTTGGTACCAACCATACGGGTAAGTAAAGCACTTACGGGTAAGTAAAGCGCTTACTCTTGGTACCAACCATACGGGTAAGTAACGCACTTACTCTTGGTACCAACCATATGGGTAAGTACCGCACTTACTCTTGGTACCAACCATACGGGTAAGTAACGCACTTACTGTTGGTACCAACCATATGGTTAAGTAACGCACTTACTCTTGGTACCAACTATGTGGGTAAGTAACGCCCTTACTCTTGGAACCAACCATATGGATAAGTAACGCACTTACTCTTGGTACCAACCATACGGGTAAGTAATGCACTTACTGTTGGTACCAACCATATGGGTAAGTATCGGACTTACTCTTGGTACCAACCATATGGGTAAGTAACGCACTTAATCTTGGTACCAACCATACGGGTAAGTAACGCACTTACTCTTGGTACCAACCACACGGGTAAGTAACGCACTTACTCTTGGTACCAACCATACGGGTACGTAATGCACTTACAGGTAAGTAAAGCGCTTACTCTTGGTACCAACCATATGGGTAAGTAACGCACTCACTCTTGGTACCAACCATACGTGTAAGAAACGCACCTACTCTTGGTACCGACCATACGGGTAAGTAACGCACTTACTCTTGGTACCAACCATACGGGTAAGTAATGCACTTACTGTTGGTACCAACCATATGGGTAAGTATCGGACTTACTCTTGGTACCAACCATATGGGTAAGTAACGCACTTACTCTTGGTACCAACCATAAGGGTAAGTAACGCACTTACTCTTGGTACCAACCATATGGGTAAGTAACGCACTTACTCTTGGTACCAACCATACAGGTACGTAACGCACTTAC
The DNA here is from genome assembly GCA_947471745.1 of Closterium sp. Naga37s-1. Lineage (NCBI taxonomy): Eukaryota > Viridiplantae > Streptophyta > Zygnematophyceae > Desmidiales > Closteriaceae > Closterium > Closterium sp. Naga37s-1. Next base: position 17,198 of record CANJKZ010001187.1, on the reverse strand, counting down.
TCTTGCTACCAAACATACGGGTAACTATCGCACTTACTTTTGGTACCAACCATACAGGTAAGTAATGCATTTACGCTTGGTACCAACCATATGGGTAAGTAACGCACTCACTCTTGGTACCAACCATATGGGTAAGTAAAGCACTTACTCTTGGTACCAACCATACGGGTAAGAAACGCACCTACTCTTGGTACCAACCATACGGGTTAGTAACGCACTTACTATTGGTACCAACCATACAGGTAAGTAATGCACTTACTGTTGGTACCAACCATATGGGTAAGAAACGCACTTACTCTTGGTACCAACCATATGGGTAAGTACCGCACTTACTCTTGGTACCAACCATACGGGTAAGTAACGCACTTACTGTTGGTACCAACCATATGGTTAAGTAACGCACTTACTCTTGGTACCAACTATGTGGGTAAGTAACGCCCTTACTCTTGGAACCAACCATATGGATAAGTAAAGCACTTACTCTTCGTACCAACCATACGGGTAAGTAACGCACTTACTCTTGGTACCAACCATACGGGTAAGTAATGCACTTACTGTTGGTACCAACCATATGGGTAAGTATCGGACTTACTCTTGGTACCAACCATATGGGTAAGTAACGCACTTACTCTTGGTACCAACCATATGGGTAAGTAACGCACTTACTCTTGGTACCAACCATACGGGTACGTAACGCACTTACTCTTGCTACCAAACATACGGGTAACTATCGCACTTACTTTTGGTACCAACCATACAGGTAAGTAATGCATTTACGCTTGGTACCAACCATATGGGTAAGTAACGCACTCACTCTTGGTACCAACCATATGGGTAAGTAAAGCACTTACTCTTGGTACCAACCATACGGGTAAGAAACGCACCTACTCTTGGTACCAACCATACGGGTTAGTAACGCACTTACTATTGGTACCAACCATACAGGTAAGTAATGCACTTACTGTTGGTACCAACCATATGGGTAAGAAACGCACTTACTCTTGGTACCAACCATATGGGTAAGTACCGCACTTACTCTTGGTACCAACCATACGGGTAAGTAACGCACTTACTGTTGGTACCAACCATATGGTTAAGTAACGCACTTACTCTTGGTACCAACTATGTGGGTAAGTAACGCCCTTACTCTTGGAACCAACCATATGGATAAGTAAAGCACTTACTCTTCGTACCAACCATACGGGTAAGTAACGCACTTAATCTTGGTACCAACCATATGGGTAAGTAAAGAACTTACTCCTGGTACCAACCAAATGGGTAAGTAAAGCACTTACACTTGGTACCAACCATATGGGTAAGTAAAGCACTTACTCCTGGTACCAACCATATGGGTAAGTAAAGCACTTACTCTTGGTACCAACCATATGGGTAAGTAAAGCACTTACTCTTGGTACCAACCATACGGGTAAGTAACGCACTTACTCTTGGTACCAACCATACGGGTATGTAAAGCACTTACGGGTAAGTAAAGCGCTTACTCTTGGTACCAACCATACGGATAAGTACCGCACTTACTCTTGGTACCAACCATACGGGTAAGTAATGCACTTACTCTTGGTACCAACCATATGGAGAAGTAACCCACTTACTCTTGGTACCAACCATACGGGTAAGTAACGCACTTAATCTTGGTACCAACCATATGGGTAAGTAAAGCACTTATACTTGGTACCAACCATATGGGTAAGTAAAGCACTTACTCTTGGTACCAACCATATGGGTAAGTAAAGCACTTACTCTTCGTACCAACCATATGGTTAAGTAAAGCACTTACTCTTGGTACCAACCATACGGGTAAGTAACGCACTTACTCTTGGTACCAACCATACGGGTAAGTACCGCACTTACTCTTGGTACCAACCATACGGGTAATTAATGCACATACTCTTGGTACCAACCATATGGAGAAGTAACCCACTTACTCTTGGTAGCAACCATACGGGTAAGTAACGCACTTACTCTTGGTACCAACCATACGGGTAAGTAAAGCACTTACGGGTAAGTAAAGCGCTTACTCTTGGTACCAACCATACGGGTAAGTAAAGCACTTACGGGTTAGTAAAGCGCTTATTCTTGGTACCAACCATACGGGTAAGTAACGCACTTAATCTTGGTACCAACCATACGGGTAAGAAACGCACTTACTCTTGGTACCAACCACACGGGTAAGTAACGCACTTACTCTTGGTACTAACCATACGGGTAAGTAATGCACTTACGGGTAAGTAAAGCGCTTACTCTTGGTACCAACCATACGGGTAAGTAACGCACTTACTCTTGGTACCAACCATACGGGTAAGTAACGCCCTTACTCTTGGTACCAACCACACGGGTAAGTAACGCACTTACTCTTGGTACCAACCATACGGGTAAGTAATGCACTTACGGGTAAGTAAAGCGCTTACTCTTGGTACCAATCATACGGGTAAGTAACGCACTTACTCTTGGTACCAACCATACGGGTAAGTAATGCACGTACTGGGTAAGTAACGCACATACTCTTGGTACCAACCATATGGGTAAGTAAAGCACTTACTCTTGGTACCAACCATATGGGTAAGTAAAGCACTTACTCTTCGTACCAACCATATGGTTAAGTAAAGCACTTACTCTTGGTACCAACCATACGGGTAAGTAACGCACTTACTCTTGGTACCAACCATACGGGTAAGTACCGCACTTACTCTTGGTACCAACCATACGGGTAATTAATGCACATACTCTTGGTACCAACCATATGGAGAAGTAACCCACTTACTCTTGGTAGCAACCATACGGGTAAGTAACGCACTTACTCTTGGTACCAACCATACGGGTAAGTAAAGCACTTACGGGTAAGTAAAGCGCTTACTCTTGGTACCAACCATACGGGTAAGTAAAGCACTTACGGGTAAGTAAAGCGCTTACTCTTGGTACCAACCATACGGGTAAGTAACGCACTTAATCTTGGTACCAACCATACGGGTAAGAAACGCACTTACTCTTGGTACCAACCACACGGGTAAGTAACGCACTTACTCTTGGTACTAACCATACGGGTAAGTAATGCACTTACGGGTAAGTAAAGCGCTTACTCTTGGTACCAACCATACGGGTAAGTAACGCACTTACTCTTGGTACCAACCATACGGGTAAGTAACGCCCTTACTCTTGGTACCAACCACACGGGTAAGTAACGCACTTACTCTTGGTACCAACCATACGGGTAAGTAATGCACTTACGGGTAAGTAAAGCGCTTACTCTTGGTACCAATCATACGGGTAAGTAACGCACTTACTCTTGGTACCAACCATACGGGTAAGTAATGCACGTACTGGGTAAGTAACGCACATACTCTTGGTACCAACCATATGGGTAAGTAACGCAATTACTCTTGGTACCAACCATACGGGTATGTAACGCACTTACTCTAAGTACCAACTTTACGGGGAAGTAACGCTCTTACTCTTGGTACCAACCATACGGGTAAGTAATGCACTTACTCTTGGAACCAACCATATGGGTAAGTAATGCACTTACTGTTGGTACCAACCATATGGGTAAGTATCGGACTTACTCTTGGTACCAACCATATGGGTAAGTAACGCACTTACTCTTGGTACCAATCATACGGGCAAGTAATGCACTTACTGTTGGTACCAACCATATGGGTAAGTATCGGACTTACTCTTGGTACCAACCATATGGATAAGTAACGCACTTACTCTTGGTACCAACCATAAGGGTAAGTAACGCACTTACTCTTGGTACCAACCATATGGGTAAGTAACGCACTTACTCTTGGTACCAACCATACGGGTACGTAACGCACTTACTCTTGCTACCAAACATACGGGTAACTATCGCACTTACTTTTGGTACCAACCATACAGGTAAGTAATGCATTTACGCTTGGTACCAACCATATGGGTAAGTAACGCACTCACTCTTGGTACCAACCATATGGGTAAGTAAAGCACTTACTCTTGGTACCAACCATACGGGTAAGAAACGCACCTACTCTTGGTACCAACCATACGGGTTAGTAACGCACTTACTATTGGTACCAACCATACAGGTAAGTAATGCACTTACTGTTGGTACCAACCATATGGGTAAGAAACGCACTTACTCTTGGTACCAACCATATGGGTAAGTACCGCACTTACTCTTGGTACCAACCATACCGGTAAGTAACGCACTTACTGTTGGTACCAACCATATGGTTAAGTAACGCACTTACTCTTGGTACCAACTATGTGGGTAAGTAACGCCCTTACTCTTGGAACCAACCATATGGATAAGTAACGCACTTACTCTTGGTACCAACCATACGGGTAAGTAATGCACTTACTGTTGGTACCAACCATATGGGTAAGTATCGGACTTACTCTTGGTACCAACCATATGGGTAAGTAACGCACTTAATCTTGGTACCAACCATACGGGTAAGTAACGCACTTACTCTTGGTACCAACCACACGGGTAAGTAACGCACTTACTCTTGGTACCAACCATACGGGTACGTAATGCACTTACAGGTAAGTAAAGCGCTTACTCTTGGTACCAACCATACGGGTAAGTGACGCACTTACTCTTAGTACCAACCATACGGGTAAGTAACGCACTTACTCTTGGTACCAACCACACGGGTAAGTAACGCACTTTCTCTTGGTACCAACCATACGGGTAAGTAATGCACTTACGGGTAAGTAAAGCGCTTACTCTTGGTACCAACCATACGGGTAAGTAACGCACTTACTCTTGGTACCAACCATACGGGTAAGTAATGCACGTACTGGGTAAGTAACGCACATACTCTTGGTACCAACCATATGGGTAAGTAACGCAATTACTCTTGGTACCAACCATACGGGTATGTAACGCACTTACTCTTGCTACCAAACATACGGGTAACTATCGCACTTACTTTTGGTACCAACCATACAGGTAAGTAATGCACTTACGCTTGGTACCAACCATATGGGTAAGTAACGCACTCACTCTTGGTACCAACCATACGTGTAAGAAACGCACCTACTCTTGGTACCGACCATACGGGTAAGTAACGCACTTACTCTTGGTACCAACCATACGGGTAAGTAATGCACTTACTGTTGGTACCAACCATATGGGTAAGTATCGGACTTACTCTTGGTACCAACCATATGGGTAAGTAACGCACTTACTCTTGGTACCAACCATAAGGGTAACTAACGCACTTACTCTTGGTACCAACCATATGGGTAAGTAACGCACTTACTCTTGGTACCAACCCTACGGGTACGTAACGCACTTACTCTTGCTACCAAACATACGGGTAACTATCGCACTTACTTTTGGTACCAACCATACAGGTAAGTAATGCATTTACGCTTGGTACCAACCATATGGGTAAGTAACGCACTCACTCTTGGTACCAACCATATGGGTAAGTAAAGCACTTACTCTTGGTACCAACCATACGGGTAAGAAACGCACCTACTCTTGGTACCAACCATACGGGTTAGTAACGCACTTACTATTGGTACCAACCATACAGGTAAGTAATGCACTTACTGTTGGTACCAACCATATGGGTAAGAAACGCACTTACTCTTGGTACCAACCATATGGGTAAGTACCCGCACTTACTCTTGGTACCAACCATACGGGTAAGTAACGCACTTACTGTTGGTACCAACCATATGGTTAAGTAACGCACTTACTCTTGGTACCAACTATGTGGGTAAGTAACGCCCTTACTCTTGGAACCAACCATATGGATAAGTAAAGCACTTACTCTTCGTACCAACCATACGGGTAAGTAACGCACTTAATCTTGGTACCAACCATATGGGTAAGTAAAGAACTTACTCCTGGTACCAACCAAATGGGTAAGTAAAGCACTTACACTTGGTACCAACCATATGGGTAAGTAAAGCACTTACTCCTGGTACCAACCATATGGGTAAGTAAAGCACTTACTCTTGGTACCAACCATATGGGTAAGTAAAGCACTTACTCTTGGTACCAACCATACGGGTAAGTAACGCACTTACTCTTGGTACCAACCATACGGGTATGTAAAGCACTTACGGGTAAGTAAAGCGCTTACTCTTGGTACCAACCATACGGGTAAGTAACGCACTTACTCTTGGTACCAACCATACGGGTAAGTAAAGCACTTACGGGTAAGTAAAGCGCTTACTCTTGGTACCAACCATACGGGTAAGTAACGCACTTAATCTTGGTACCATCCATACGGGTAAGTGACGCACTTACTCTTGGTACCAACCACACGGGTACGTAACGCACTTACTCTTGGTACCAACCATACGGGTAAGTAATGCACTTACGGGTAAGTAAAGCGCTTACTCTTGGAACCAACAATACGGGTAAGTAACGCACTTACTCTTGGTACCAACCATACGGGTAAGTAATGCACTTACTCTTGGTACCAACCACACGGGTAAGTAACGCACTTACTCTTGGTACCAACCATACGGGTAAGTAATGCACTTACGGGTAAGTAAAGCACTTACTCTTGGTACCAACCATACGGGTAAGTAACGCACTTACTCTTGGTACCAACCATACGGGTAAGTACCGCACTTACTCTTGGTACCAACCATACGGGTAATTAATGCACATACTCTTGGTACCAACCATATGGAGAAGTAACCCACTTACTCTTGGTACCAACCATACGGGTAAGTAACGCACTTACTCTTGGTACCAACCATACGGGTAAGTAAAGCACTTACGGGTAAGTAAAGCGCTTACTCTTGGTACCAACCATACGGGTAAGTAAAGCACTTACGGGTAAGTAAAGCGCTTACTCTTGGTACCAACCATACGGGTAAGTAACGCACTTAATCTTGGTACCAACCATACGGGTAAGAAACGCACTTACTCTTGGTACCAACCACACGGGTAAGTAACGCACTTACTCTTGGTACTAACCATACGGGTAAGAAATGCACTTACGGGTAAGTAAAGCGCTTACTCTTGGTACCAACCATACGGGTAAGTAACGCACTTACTCTTGGTACCAACCATACGGGTAAGTAACGCACTTACTCTTGGTACCAACCACACGGGTAAGTAACGCACTTACTCTTGGTACCAACCATACGGGTAAGTAATGCACTTACGGGTAAGTAAAGCGCTTACTCTTGGTACCAATCATACGGGTAAGTAACGCACTTACTCTTGGTACCAACCATACGGGTAAGTAATGCACGTACTGGGTAAGTAACGCACATACTCTTGGTACCAACCATATGGGTAAGTAACGCAATTACTCTTGGTACCAACCATACGGGTATGTAACGCACTTACTCTTGGTACCAAACATACGGGTAAGTATCGCACTTACTTTTGGTACCAACCATACAAGTAAGTAATGCACTTACCCTTGGTACCAACCATATGGGTAAGTAAAGCACTTACACTTGGTACCAACCATTTGGGTAAGTAAAGCACTTACTCTTGGTACCAACCATATGGATAAGTAAAGCACTTACTCTTGGTACCAACCATACGGGTAAGTAACGCACTTACTCTTGGTACCAACCATACGGGTAAGTACCGCACACTCTCTTGGTACCAACCATACGGGTAAGTAATGCACTTACTCTTGGTACCAACCATATGGAGAAGTAACCCACTTACTCTTGGTACCAACCATACGGGTAAGTAACGCACTTACTCTTGGTACCAACCATACGGGCAAGTAAAGCACTTACGGGTAAGTAAAGCACTTACTCTTGGTACCAACAATATGGGTAAGTAACGCACTTACTCTTGGTACCAACCATACGGGTGAGAAAAGCATTTACGGGTAAATAAAGCGCGTACTCTTGGTACCAACCATACAGGTAAGTAACGCACTTAATCTTGGTACCAACCATACGGGTAAGTAACGCACTTACTCTTGGTACCAACCACACGGGTAAGTAACGCACTTACTCTTGGTACCAACCATACGGGTAAGTAATGCACTTACAGGTAAGTAAAGCGCTTACTCTTGGTACCAAGCATACGGGTAAGTGACGCACTTACTCTTAGTACCAACCATACGGGTAAGTAACGCACTTACTCTTGGTACCAACCACACGGGTAAGTAACGCACTTTCTCTTGGTACCAACCATACGGGTAAGTAATGCACTTACGGGTAAGTAAAGCGCTTACTCTTGGTACCAACCATACGGGTAAGTAAAGCACTTACTCTTGGTACCCACCATATGGATAAGTAAAGCACTTACTCTTGGTACCAACCATACGGGTAAGTAACGCACTTACTCTTGGTACCAACCATACGGGTAAGTACCGCACACTCTCTTGGTACCAACCATACGGGTAAGTAATGCACTTACTCTTGGTACCAACCATATGGAGAAGTAACCCACTTACTCTTGGTACCAACCATACGGGTAAGTAACGCACTTACTCTTGGTACCAACCATACGGGCAAGTAAAGCACTTACGGGTAAGTAAAGCACTTACTCTTGGTACCAACAATATGGGTAAGTAACGCACTTACTCTTGGTACCAACCATACGGGTGAGAAAAACATTTACGGGTAAATAAAGCGCGTACTCTTGGTACCAACCATACAGGTAAGTAACGCACTTAATCTTGGTACCAACCATACGGGTAAGTAACGCACTTACTCTTGGTACCAACCACACGGGTAAGTAACGCACTTACTCTTGGTACCAACCATACGGGTAAGTAATGCACTTACAGGTAAGTAAAGCGCTTACTCTTGGTACCAACCATACGGGTAAGTGACGCACTTACTCTTAGTACCAACCATACGGGTAAGTAACGCACTTACTCTTGGTACCAACCACACGGGTAAGTAACGCACTTTCTCTTGGTACCAACCATACGGGTAAGTAATGCACTTACGGGTAAGTAAAGCGCTTACTCTTGGTACCAACCATACGGGTAAGTAACGCACTTACTCTTGGTACCAACCATACGGGTAAGTAATGCACGTACTGGGTAAGTAACGCACATACTCTTGGTACCAACCATATGGGTAAGTAACGCAATTACTCTTGGTACCAACCATAAGGGTATGTAACGCACTTACTCTTGCTACCAAACATACGGGTAACTATCGCACTTACTTTTGGTACCAACCATACAGGTAAGTAATGCACTTACGCTTGGTACCAACCATATGGGTAAGTAACGCACTCACTCTTGGTACCAACCATACGTGTAAGAAACGCACCTACTCTTGGTACCGACCATACGGGTAAGTAACGCACTTACTCTTGGTACCAACCATACGGGTAAGTAATGCACTTACTGTTGGTACCAACCATATGGGTAAGTATCGGACTTACTCTTGGTACCAACCATATGGGTAAGTAACGCACTTACTCTTGGTACCAACCATAAGGGTAAGTAACGCACTTACTCTTGGTACCAACCATACGGGTACGTAACGCACTTACTCTTGCTACCAAACATACGGGTAACTATCGCACTTACTTTTGGTACCAACCATACAGGTAAGTAATGCATTTACGCTTGGTACCAACCATATGGGTAAGTAACGCACTCACTCTTGGTACCAACCATATGGGTAAGTAAAGCACTTACTCTTGGTACCAACCATACGGGTAAGAAACGCACCTACTCTTGGTACCAACCATACGGGTTAGTAACGCACTTACTATTGGTACCAACCATACAGGTAAGTAATGCACTTACTGTTGGTACCAACCATATGGGTAAGAAACGCACTTACTCTTGGTACCAACCATATGGGTAAGTACCGCACTTACTCTTGGTACCAACCATACGGGTAAGTAACGCACTTACTGTTGGTACCAACCATATGGTTAAGTAACGCACTTACTCTTGGTACCAACTATGTGGGTAAGTAACGCCCTTACTCTTGGAACCAACCATATGGATAAGTAAAGCACTTACTCTTCGTACCAACCATACGGGTAAGTAACGCACTTAATCTTGGTACCAACCATATGGGTAAGTAAAGAACTTACTCCTGGTACCAACCAAATGGGTAAGTAAAGCACTTACACTTGGTACCAACCATATGGATAAGTAAAGCACTTACTCCTGGTACCAACCATATGGGTAAGTAAAGCACTTACTCTTGGTACCAACCATATGGGTAAGTAAAGCACTTACTCTTGGTACCAACCATACGGGTAAGTAACGCACTTACTCTTGGTACCAACCATACGGGTATGTAAAGCACTTACGGGTAAGTAAAGCGCTTACTCTTGGTACCAACCATACGGCTAAGTAACGCACTTACTCTTGGTACCAACCATACGGGTAAGTAAAGCACTTACGGGTAAGTAAAGCGCTTACTCTTGGTACCAACCATACGGGTAAGTAACGCACTTAATCTTGGTACCATCCATACGGGTAAGTGACGCACTTACTCTTGGTACCAACCACACGGGTACGTAACGCACTTACTCTTGGTACCAACCATACGGGTAAGTAATGCACTTACGGGTAAGTAAAGCACTTACTCTTGGTACCAACCATACGGGTAAGTAACGCACTTACTCTTGGTACCAACCATACAAGTAAGTAAAGCACTTACTCTTGGTACCAACCATACGGATAAGTAACGCAATTACTCTTGGTACCAACCATACGGGTATGTAACGCACTTACTCTTGGTACCAAACATACGGGTAAGTATCGCACTTAATTTTGGTACCAACCATACAGGTAATTAATGCACTTACCCTTGGTTCCAACCATATGGGTAAGTAACGCACTCACTCTTGGTACCAACCATATGGGTAAGTAAAGCACTTACTCTTGGTACCGACCATACGGGTAAGAAACGCACCTACGCTTGGTACCAACCATACGGGTAAGTAATGCACTTACTCTTGGTACCAACCATATGGGTAAGTAACGCACTTACTCTTGGTACCAACCATATGGGTAAGTACCGCACTTACTCTTGGTACCAACCATACGGGTAAGTAACGCACTTACTCTTGGTACCAACCATATGGTTAAGTAACGCACTTACTCTTGGTACCAACCATACGGGTAAGTAACGCACTTACTCTTGGAACCAACGATATGGATAAGTAATGCACTTACTCTTCGTACCAACCATACGGGTAAGTAACGCACTTAATCTTGGTACCAACCATATGGGTAAGTAACGCACTTACTCCTGGTACCAACCAAATGGGTAAGTAAAGCACTTACACTTGGTAACAACCATATGGGTAAGTAAAGCACTTACTCTTGGTACCAACCATATGGGTAAGTAAAGCACTTACTCTTGGTACCAACCATACGGGTAAGTAACGCACTTACTCTTGGTACCAACCATACGGATAAGTACCGCACTTACTCTTGGTACCAACCATACGGGTAAGTAATGCACTTACTCTTGGTACCAACCATATGGAGAAGTAACCCACTTACTCTTGGTACCAACCATACGGGTAAGTAACGCACTTACTCTTGGTACCAACCATACCGGTAAGTAATGCACTTACGGGTAAGTAAAGCGCTTACTCTTGGTACCAACCATACGGGTAAGTAACGCACTTACTCTTGGTACCAACCATACGGGTAAGTAACGCACTTACTCTTGGTACCAACCACACGGTTAAGTTATTCACTTACTCTTGGTACCAACCATACGGGTAAGTTATGCATTTACGGGTAAGTAAAGCGCTTACTCTTGGTACCAACCATACGGGTAAGTAACGCACTTACTCTTGGTACCAACCATACGGTTAAGTAATGCACGTACTGGGTAAGTAACGCACATACTCTTGGTACCAACCATATGGGTAAGTAACGCAATTACTCTTGGTACCAAACATACGGGTAAGTATCGCACTTACTTTTGGTACCAACCATACAGGTAAGTAATGCACTTACCCTTGGTACCAACCATATGGGTAAGTAAAGCACTTACACTTGGTACCAACCATATGGGTAAGTAAAGCACTTACTCTTGGTACCAACCATATGGGTAAGTAAAGCACTTACTCTTGGTACCAACCATATGGGTAAGTACCGCACTTACTCTTGGTACGAACCATATGGGTAAGTAACGCACTCACTCTTGGTACCAACCATATAGGTAAGTAAAGCATTTACTCTTGGTGCCAACCATATGGTAAGTACCGCACGTACTCTTGTACCAACCATATGGCATTACGGGGGTAGTACCGCACTACTTTTGGTACCAACCATATGGGTAAGTAACGCACTCACTCTTGGTACCAACTATATGGGTAAGTAAGCACTTACTCTTGGTACAAACCATATGGGTAAGTACCGCACTTACTTTTGGTGCGAACCATATGGGTAGGTAACGCACTCACTCTTGGTACCAACCCATTATGGGTAAGTAAAGCACTTTCTCTTGGTACCAACCATATGGGTAAGTAACGCACTCTCTCTTGGTACCAACCATATGGAAAGTAAAGCACTTACTCTTGGTACCAACCATATGGGTAAGTAACGCACTCACTCTTGGTACCAACCATATGGGTAAGTACCGCACTTCCTCTTGGTACCAACCATATGGATAAGTAACGCACTTACTCTTGGTGCGAACCATATGGGTAAGTAACGCACTCACTCTTGGTACCAACCATATGGGTAAGTAACGCACTTACTCTTGGTACCAAACCATATGGGTAAGTAACGCACTTACTCTGGTGTGCAAACCATACGGGTAAGTATCTCACTTACTCTAGGTACCAACCATAAGGGTAAGTAATGCACTTACTGTTGGTACCAACCATATGGGTAAGTAACGAACTTACTCTTGGTACCAACCTATGGGTAAGTATCGCACTTACTCCTTGGTACCAACCATACGGGTAAGTAATGCACTTACCCTTGGTACCAACCATATGGATAAGTAACGCACTTACTCTTGGTACCAACCATATGGGTAAGTACCGCACTTACTCTTGGTACGAACCATATTGGTAGGTAACGCTCTCACTCTTGGTACCAAACCATATGGGTAAGTAAAGCACTTTCTCTTGGTACCAACCATATGGGTAAGTAACGCACTCTCTCTTGGTACCAACCATATGGGAAAGTAAAGCACTTACTCTTGGTACCAACCATATGGATAAGTAAAGCACTCACTCTTGGTACCAACCATATGGGTAAGTACCGCACTTCCTCTTGGTACCAACCATATGGGTAAGTAACAACTTACTCTTGGTACCAACCATATGGGTAAGTAACGCACTTACTCTTGGTACCAACCATATGGGTAAGTAAACGCACTTACTCTTGGTACCAACCATATGGGTAAGTAACACTTACTCTTGGTGTACAAACCATACGGGTAAGTAATGCACTTACTCTAGGTACCAACCATAAGGGTAAGTAATGCACTTACTTGGTACCAACCATATGGGTAAGTAACGAACTACTCTTGGTACCAACCTATGGGTAAGTAACGCACTTACTCTTGGTACCAACCATACGGGTAAGTAACGCACTTACTCTTGGTACCAACCATATGGGTAAGTAACGCACTTACTCTTGGTACCAACCATATGGTAAGTAAGCACTTACTCTTGGTACCAACCATATGGTAAGTAACGCTTACTCTTGGTACCAACCATATGGGTAAGTAAAGCACTTACTCTTGGTACCAACCATATGGGTAAGTAACGCACTTCTCTTGGTACCAACCATATGGGTAAGTAAAGCACTTACTCTTGGTACCAACCATATGGGTAAGTAACGCACTCACTCTTGGTACCAACCATATGGGTAAGTACCGCACTTCCTCTTGGTACCAACCATATGGGTAAGTAACAAACTTACTCTTGGTGCGAACCATATGGGTAAGTAACGCACTCACTCTTGGTACCAACCATATGGGTAAGTAACGCACTTACTCTTGGTACCAACCATATGGGTAAGTAACGCACTTACTCTTGGTACAAACCATACGGGTAAGTATCTCACTTATTCTTGGTACCAACCATACGGGTAAGTAATGCACTTACCCTTGGTACCAACCATACGGGTAAGTAACGCACTACTCTTGGTACCAACCATATGGATATGTAACGCACTTACTCTTGGTACGAACCATATGGGTAAGTAACGCACTCACTCTTGGTACCAACCATATGGGAAAGTAAAGCACTTACTCTTGGTACCAACCATATGGGTAAGTAACGCACTCACTCTTGGTACCAACCATCTGGGTAAGTACCACAGTTCCTCTTGGTACCAACCATATGGGTAAGTAACGCACTTACTCTTGGTACGAACCATATGGGTAAGGAACGCACTCACTCTTGGTACCAACCATATGGGTAAGTAGAGCACTTACTCTTGGTACCAACCATACGGGTAAGTAACGCACTTACTCTTGGTACCAACCATAAGGGTAAGTAATGCACTTACTGTTGGTACCAACCATATGGGTAAGTAACGAACTTACTCTTGGTACCAACCATACGGGTAAGTATCGCACTTACTCTTGTTACCAACCATACGGGTAAGTAATGCACTTACCCTTGGTACCAACCATATGGATAAGTAACGCACTTACTCTTGGTACCAACCATATGGGTAAGTACCGCACTTACTTTTGGTACGAACCATATGGGTAGGTAACGCACTCACTCTTGGTACCAACCATATGGGTAAGTAACGAACTTACTCGTGGTACCAACCATACGGGTAAGTAACGCACTTACTCTTGGTACCAACCATATGGGTAAGTACCGCACTTACTCTTGGTACCAACCATATGGGTAAGTAACGCACTTACTCTTGGTACCAACCATATGGGTAAGTAACGCACTTACTCTTGGTACCAACCATATGGGAAAAGTAACGCACTTACTCTTGGTACCAACCATACGGGTAAGTAACGCACTTACTCTTGGTACCAACCATATGGGTAAGTAACGCACTTACTCTTGGTACCAACCATATGGGTAAGTAACGCACTTACTCTTGGTAAAACCATACGGGTAAGTAACGCACTTACTCTTGGTACCAACCATACGGGTAAGTAATGCACTTACTCTTGGTACCAACCATACGGGTAAGTAACGCACTTACTCTTGGTACCAACCATATGGGTAAGTAACGCACTTACTCTTGGTACCAACCATATGGGTAAGTAACGCACTTACTCTTGGTACCAACCATATGGGTAAGTAACGCACTTACTCTTGGTACCAACCATATGGGTAAGTAACGCACTTACTCTTGGTACCAACCATATGGGTAAGTAACGCACTTACTCTTGGTACAAACCATACGGGTAAGTAACGCACTTACTCTTGGTACCAACCATACGGGTAAGTAACGCACTTACTCTGGTACCAACCATATGGGTAAGTAACGCACTTACTCTTGGTACCAACCATATGGGTAAGTAATGCACTTACTCTTGGTACCAACCATACGGGTAAGTAACGCACTTACTCTTGGTACCAACCATACGGGTAAGTAACGCACTTACTCTTGGTACCAACCATATGGTAAGTAACGCACTTACTCTTGGTACCAACCATAAGGGTAAGTAACGCACTTACTCTTGGTACCAACCATACGGGTAAGTAACGCACTTACCCTTGGTACCAACCATATGGGTAAGTAACGCACTTACTCTTGGTACCAACCATATGGGTAAGTAACGCACTTACTCTTGGTACCAACCATATGGGTAAGTAACGCACTTACTCTTGGTACCAACCATATGGGTAAGTAAAGCACTTACTCTTGGTACCAACCATACGGGTAAGTAACGCACTTACTCTTGGTACCAACCATATGGGTAAGTAAACGCACTTACTCTTGGTACCAACCATACGGGTAAGTAACGCACTTACTCTTGGTACCAACCATATGGGTAAGTAACGCACTTACTCTTGGTACCAACCATATGGGTAAGTAACGCACTTACTCTTGGTACCAACCATATGGATAAGTAAAGCACTTACTCTTGGTACCAACCATATGGGTAAGTAAAGCACTTACTCTTGGTACCAACCATACGGGTAAGTAACGCACTTACTCTTGGTACCAACCATACGGGTAAGTAAAGGCAATTACGGTAAGAACGCGCATTACTCTGGTACCAACCATATGGGTAAGTAACGCACTTACTCTTGGTACCAACCATACGGGTAAGTAAAGCACTTACTCTTGGTACCAACCATACGGGTAAGTAACGCACTTACTCTTGGTACCAACCATACGGGTAAGTAACGCACTTACTCTTGGTACCAACCATACGGGTAAGTAAGCACTTACTCTTTGGTACCAACCATATGGGTAAGTAACGCACTTACTCTTGGTACCAACCATATGGGTAAGTAACGCACTTACTCTTGGTACCAACCATATGGGTAAGTAACGCACTTACTCTTGGTACCAACCATAGGGTAAGTAAGCACTTACTCTTGGTACCAACCATATGGGTAAGTAACGCACTTACTTTGGTACCAACCATATGGGTAAGTAACGCACTTACTCTTGGTACCAACCATATGGGTAAGTAACGCACTACTCTTGGTACCAACCATACGGGTAAGTAACGCACTTACCTTGGTACCAACCATATGGGTAAGAATAACGCACTTACTCTTGGTACCAACCATATGGTAAGTAACGCACTTACTCTTGGTACCAACCATTTGGTAAGTAACGCTTACTCTTGGTACCAACCATATGGGTAAGTAAAGCACTTACTCTTGGTACCAACCATAGGGTAAGTAACGCACTTTCTTGGTACCAACCATATGGGTAAGTAAAGCACTTACTCTTGGTACCAACCATATGGGTAAGTAACGCACTTACTCTTGGTACCAACCATATGGGTAAGTAACGCACTTACTCTTGGTACCAACCATATGGGTAAGTAACGCACTTACTCTGGGTACAAACCATACGGGTAAGTAACGCACTTACTCTTGGTACCAACCATACGGGTAAGTAACGCACTTACTCTGGTACCAACATACGGGTAAGTAACGCACTTACTCTTGGTACCAACATACGGGTAAGTAACGCACTTACTCTTGGTACCAACATACGGGTAAGTAACGCACTTACTCTTGGTACCAACCATACGGGTAAGTAATGCACTTACTCTTGGTACCAACCATATGGGTAAGTAACGCACTTACTCTTGGTACCAAACCATATGGGTAAGTAACGCACTTACTC
>CANJKZ010001186.1:0-28260 GCA_947471745.1 Closterium sp. Naga37s-1 | reverse complement strand
GCACTTACTCTTGGTACCAACCATATGGGTAAGTAACGCACTTACTCTTGGTACCAACCATATGGGTAAGTAACGCACTTACTCTTGGTACCAACCATACGGGTAAGTAATGCACTTACTCTTGGTACCAACCATATGGGTAAGTATCGCACTTACTCTTGGTACCAACCATATGGGTAAGTAACGCACTTACTCTTGGTACCAACCATAAGGGTAAGTAAACGCACTTACTCTTGGTACCAACCATATGGGTAAGTAACGCACTTACTCTTGGTACCAACCATACGGGTAGTAACGCACTTACTCTTGTACCAAACATACGGGTAAGTAACGCACTTACTTTGGTACCAACCATACAGGTAAGTAATGCATTACGCTTGGTACCAACCATATGGGTAAGTAACGCACTCACTCTTGGTACCAACCATATGGGTAAGTAAAGCACTTACTCTTGGTACCAACCATACGGGTAAGAAACGCACTACTCTTGGTACCAACCATACGGGTTAGTAACGCACTTACTATTGGTACCAACCATACAGGTAAGTAATGCACTTACTGTTGGTACCAACCATATGGGTAAGTAACGCACTTACTCTTGGTACCAACCATATGGGTAAGTAACCGCACTTACTCTTGGTACCAACCATACGGGTAAGTAACGCACTTACTCTTGGTACCAACCATATGGTTAAGTAACGCACTTACTCTTGGTACCAACTATGTGGGTAAGTAACGCCCTTACTCTTGGTACCAACCATATGGATAAGTAAAGCACTTACTCTTCGTACCAACCATACGGGTAAGTAACGCACTTAATCTTGGTACCAACCATATGGGTAAGTAAAGAACTTACTCCTGGTACCAACCAAATGGGTAAGTAAAGCACTTACTCTTGGTACCAACCATATGGGTAAGTAAAGCACTTACTCTTGGTACCAACCATATGGGTAAGTAAAGCACTTACTCTTGGTACCAACCATATGGGTAAGTAAAGCACTTACTCTTGGTACCAACCATACGGGTAAGTAACGCACTTACTCTTGGTACCAACCATACGGGTAAGTAAGCACTTACGGGTAAGTAAAGCGCACTTACTCTTGGTACCAACCATACGGGTAAGTACCGCACTTACTCTTGGTACCAACCATACGGGTAAGTAATGCACTTACTCTTGGTACCAACCATATGGAGAAGTAACCCACTTACTCTTGGTACCAACCATACGGGTAAGTAACGCACTTAATCTGGTACCAACCATATGGGTAAGTAAAGCACTTACTCTTGGTACCAACCATATGGGTAAGTAAAGCACTTACTCTTGGTACCAACCATATGGGTAAGTAAAGCACTTACTCTTGGTACCAACCATATGGTTAAGTAAAGCACTTACTCTTGGTACCAACCATACGGGTAAGTAACGCACTTACTCTTGGTACCAACCATACGGGTAAGTACCGCACTTACTCTTGGTACCAACCATACGGGTAATTAATGCACATACTCTTGGTACCAACCATATGGAGAAGTAACCCACTTACTCTTGGTACCAACCATAGGGTAAGTAACGCACTTACTCTTGGTACCAACCATACGGGTAAGTAAAGCACTTACGGGTAAGTAAAAGCGCTTACTCTTGGTACCAACCATACGGTAAGTAACAGCACTTACGGGTAAGTAAAGCGTACTCTTGGTACCAACCATACGGGTAAGTAACGCACTTAATCTTGGTACCAACCATACGGGTAAGAAACGCACTTACTCTTGGTACCAACCACACGGGTAAGTAACGCACTTACTCTTGGTACTAACCATACGGGTAAGTAATGGCACTTACGGGTAAGTAAAGCGCTTACTCTTGGTACCAACCATACGGGTAAGTAACGCACTTACTCTTGGTACCAACCATACGGGTAAGTAACGCACTTACTCTTGGTACCAACCACACGGGTAAGTAACGCACTTTCTCTTGGTACCAACCATACGGGTCAGTAATGCACTTACGGGTAAGTAAAGCGCTTACTCTTGGTACCAATCATACGGGTAAGTAACGCACTTACTCTTGGTACCAACCATACGGGTAAGTAATGCACGTACTGGGTAAGTAACGCACATACTCTTGGTACCAACCATATGGGTAAGTAACGCAATTACTCTTGGTACCAAACCATACGGGTATGTATAACGCACTTACTCTAAGTACCAACTTTACGGGGAAGTAACGCTCTTACTCTTGGTACCAACCCATACGGGTAAGTAATGCATCTTACTCTTGGAACCAACCATATGGGTAAGTAATGCACCTTACTGTTGGTACCAACCATATGGGTAAGTATCGGACTTACTCTTGGTACCAACCATATGGGTAAGTAACGCACTTACTCTTGGTACCAATCATACGGGCAAGTAATGCACTTACTGTTGGTACCAACCATATGGGTAAGTATCGGACTTACTCTTGGTACCAACCATATGGATAAGTAACGCACTTACTCTTGGTACCAACCATAAGGGTAAGTAACGCACTTACTCTTGGTACCAAACCATCATGGGTAAGTAACGCACTTACTCTTGGTACCAACCATACGGGTACGTAACCGCACTTACTCTTGCTACCAAACATACGGGTAACTATCGCACTTACTTTGGTACCAACCAATACAGGTAAGTAATGCATTTACGCTTGGTACCAACCATATGGGTAAGTAACGCACTCACTCTTGGTACCAACCATATGGGTAAGTAAAGCACTTACTCTTGGTACCAACCATACGGGTAAGAAACGCACCTACTCTTGGTACCAACCATACGGGTTAGTAACGCACTTACTATTGGTACCAACCATACAGGTAAGTAATGCACTTACTGTTGGTACCAACCATATGGGTAAGAAACGCACTTACTCTTGGTACCAACCATATGGGTAAGTACCGCACTTACTCTTGGTACCCAACCATACCGGTAAGTAACGCACTTACTGTGGTACCAACCATATGGTTAAGTAACGCACTTACTCTTGGTACCAAACTATGTGGGTAAGTAACGCCCTTACTCTTGGAACCAACCATATGGATAAGTAACGCACTTACTCTTGGTACCAACCATACGGGTAAGTAATGCACTTACTGTTGGTACCAACCATATGGGTAAGTATCGGACTTACTCTTGGTACCAACCCATATGGGTAAGTAACGCACTTATCTTGGTACCAACCATACGGGTAAGTAACGCACTTACTCTTGGTACCAACCACACGGTAAGTAACGCACTTACTCTTGGTACCAACCATACGGGTACGTAATGCACTTACAGGTAAGTAAAGCGCTTACTCTTGGTACCAACCATACGGGTAAGTGACGCACTTACTCTTAGTACCAACCATACGGGTAAGTAACGCACTTACTCTTGGTACCAACCACACGGGTAAGTAACGCACTTTCTCTTGGTACCAACCATACGGGTAAGTAATGCACTTACGGGTAAGTAAAGCGCTTACTCTTGGTACCAACCATACGGGTAAGTAACGCACTTTACTCTTGGTACCAAACCATACGGGTAAGTAATGCACGTACTGGGTAAGTAACGCACATACTCTTGGTACCAACCATATGGGTAAGTAACGCAATTACTCTTGGTACCAACCATACGGGTATGTAACGCACTTACTCTTGCTACCAAACATACGGGTAACTATCGCAACTTACTTTTGGTACCAACCATACAGGTAAGTAATGCACTTACGCTTGGTACCAACCATATGGGTAAGTAACGCACTCACTCTTGGTACCAACCATACGTGTAAGAAACGCACCTACTCTTGGTACCGACCATACGGGTAAGTAACGCACTTACTCTTGGTACCAACCATACGGGTAAGTAATGCACTTACTGTTGGTACCAACCATATGGTAAGTATCGGACTTACTCTTGGTACCAACCATATGGGTAAGTAACGCACTTACTCTTGGTACCAACCATAAGGGTAACATAACGCACTTACTCTTGGTACCAACCATATGGGTAAGTACGCACTTACTCTTGGTACCAACCCTACGGGTACGTAACGCACTTACTCTTGCTACCAAACATACGGGTAACTATCGCACTTACTTTTGGTACCAACCATACAGGTAAGTAATGCATTTACGCTTGGTACCAACCATATGGGTAAGTAACGCACTCACTCTTGGTACCAACCATATGGGTAAGTAAAGCACTTACTCTTGGTACCAACCATACGGGTAAGAAACGCACCTACTCTTGGTACCAACCATACGGGTTAGTAACGCACTTACTATTGGTACCCAAACCATACAGGTAAGTAATGCACTTACTGTTGTACCAACCATATGGGTAAGAAACGCACTTACTCTTGGTACCAACCATATGGGTAAGTACCGCACTTACTCTTGGTACCAACCATACGGGTAAGTAACGCACTTACTGTTGGTACCAACCATATTGGTTAAGTAACGCACTTACTCTTGGTACCAACTATGTGGGTAAGTAACGCCCTTACTCTTGGAACCAACCATATGGATAAGTTAAAGCACTTACTCTTCGTACCAACCATACGGTAAGTAACGCACTTAATCTTGGTACCAACCATATGGGTAAGTAAGAACTTACTCCTGGTACCAACCAAATGGGTAAGTAAAGCACTTACACTTGGTACCAACCATATGGGTAAGTAAAGCACTTACTCCTGGTACCAACCATATGGGTAGTAAAGCACTTACTCTTGGTACCAACCATATGGGTAAGTAAAGCACTTACTCTTGGTACCAACCATACGGGTAAGTACCGCACTTACTCTTGGTACCAACCATACGGGTATGTAAAGCACTTACGGGTAAGTAAAGCGCTTACTCTTGGTACCAACCATACGGGTAAGTAACGCACTTACTCTTGGTACCAACCATACGGGTAAAGTAAAGCACTTACGGGTAAGTAAGCGCTTACTCTTGGTACCAACCATACGGGTAAGTAACGCACTTAATCTTGGTACCATCCATACGGGTAAGTGACGCACTTACTCTTGGTACCAACCACACGGGTACGTAACGCACTTACTCTTGGTACCAACCCATACGGGTAAGTAATGCACTTACGGGTAAGTAAAGCGCTTACTCTTGGAACCAACAATACGGGTAAGTAACGCACTTACTCTTGGTTACCAACCATACGGGTAAGTAATGCACTTACTCTTGGTACCAACCACACGGGTAAGTAACGCACTTACTCTTGGTACCAACCATACGGGTAAGTAATGCACTTACGGGTAAGTAAAGCACTTACTCTTGGTACCAACCATACGGGTAAGTAACGCACTTACTCTTGGTACCAACCATACGGGTAAGTACCGCACTTACTCTTGGTACCAACCATACGGGTAATTAATGCACATACTCTTGGTACCAACCATATGGAGAAGTAACCCACTTACTCTTGGTACCAACCATACGGGTAAGTAACGCACTTACTCTTGGTACCAACCATACGGGTAAGTAAAGCACTTACGGGTAAGTAAAGCGCTTACTCTTGGTACCAAACCATACGGGCAAGTAAAGCACTTACGGGTAAGTAAAGCGCTTACTCTTGGTACCAACCATACGGGTAAGTAACGCACTTAATCTTGGTACCAACCATATGGGTAAGTACCGCACTTACTCTTGGTACCAACCATACGGGTAAGTAATGCACTTACGGGTAAGTAAAGCACTTACTCTTGGTACCAACCATACGGGTAAGTAACGCACTTACTCTTGGTACCAACCATACGGGTAAGTACCGCACTTACTCTTGGTACCAACCATACGGGTAATTAATGCACATACTCTTGGTACCAACCATATGGAGAAGTAACCCACTTACTCTTGGTACCAACCATACGGGTAAGTAACGCACTTACTCTTGGTACCAACCATACGGGTAAGTAAAGCACTTACGGGTAAGTAAAGCGCTTACTCTTGGTACCAACCATACGGGTAAGTAAAGCACTTACGGGTAAGTAAAGCGCTTACTCTTGGTACCAACCATACGGGTAAGTAACGCACTTACTCTTGGTACCAACCATATGGGTAAGTACCGCACTTACTCTTGGTACCAACCATACGGGTAAGTAACGCACTTACTGTTGGTACCAACCATATGGTTAAGTAACGCACTTACTCTTGGTACCAACTATGTGGGTAAGTAACGCCCCTTACTCTTGGAACCAACCATATGGATAAGTAACGCACTTACTCTTGGTACCAACCATACGGGTAAGTAATGCACTTACTGTTGGTACCAACCATATGGGTAAGTATCGGACTTACTCTTGGTACCAACCATATGGGTAAGTAACGCACTTAATCTTGGTAACCAACCATACGGGTAAGTAACGCACTTACTCTTGGTACCAACCACACGGGTAAGTAACGCACTTACTCTTGGTACCAACCATACGGGTACGTAATGCACTTACAGGTAAGTAAAGCGGCTTACTCTTGGTACCAACCATATGGGTAAGTAACGCACTCACTCTTGGTACCAACCATACGTGTAAGAAACGCACCTACTCTTGGTACCGACCATACGGGTAAGTAACGCACTTACTCTTGGTACCAACCATACGGGTAAGTAATGCACTTACTGTTGGTACCAACCATATGGGTAAGTATCGGACTTACTCTTGGTACCAACCATATGGGTAAGTAACGCACTTACTCTTGGTACCAACCATAAGGGTAAGTAACGCACTTACTCTTGGTACCAACCATATGGGTAAGTAACGCACTTACTCTTGGTACCAACCATACAGGTACGTAACGCACTTACTCTTGCTACCAAACATACGGGTAACTATCGCACTTACTTTTGGTACCAACCATACAGGTAAGTAATGCATTTACGCTTGGTACCAACCATATGGGTAAGTAACGCACTCACTCTTGGTACCAACCATATGGGTAAGTAAAGCACTTACTCTTGGTACCAACCATACGGGTAAGAAACGCACCTACTCTTGGTACCAACCATACGGGTTAGTAACGCACTTACTATTGGTACCAACCATACAGGTAAGTAATGCACTTACTGTTGGTACCAACCATATGGGTAAGAAACGCACTTACTCTTGGTACCAACCATATGGGTAAGTACCGCACTTACTCTTGGTACCAACCATACGGGTAAGTAACGCACTTACTGTTGGTACCAACCATATGGTTAAGTAACGCACTTACTCTTGGTACCAACTATGTGGGTAAGTAACGCCCTTACTCTTGGAACCAACCATATGGATAAGTAAAGCACTTACTCTTCGTACCAACCATACGGGTAAGTAACGCACTTACTCTTGGTACCAACCATACGGGTAAGTAATGCACTTACTGTTGGTACCAACCATATGGGTAAGTATCGGACTTACTCTTGGTACCAACCATATGGGTAAGTAACGCACTTACTCTTGGTACCAACCATATGGGTAAGTAACGCACTTACTCTTGGTACCAACCATACGGGTACGTAACGCACTTACTCTTGCTACCAAACATACGGGTAACTATCGCACTTACTTTTGGTACCAACCATACAGGTAAGTAATGCATTTACGCTTGGTACCAACCATATGGGTAAGTAACGCACTCACTCTTGGTACCAACCATATGGGTAAGTAAAGCACTTACTCTTGGTACCAACCATACGGGTAAGAAACGCACCTACTCTTGGTACCAACCATACGGGTTAGTAACGCACTTACTATTGGTACCAACCATACAGGTAAGTAATGCACTTACTGTTGGTACCAACCATATGGGTAAGAAACGCACTTACTCTTGGTACCAACCATATGGGTAAGTACCGCACTTACTCTTGGTACCAACCATACGGGTAAGTAACGCACTTACTGTTGGTACCAACCATATGGTTAAGTAACGCACTTACTCTTGGTACCAACTATGTGGGTAAGTAACGCCCTTACTCTTGGAACCAACCATATGGATAAGTAAAGCACTTACTCTTCGTACCAACCATACGGGTAAGTAACGCACTTAATCTTGGTACCAACCATATGGGTAAGTAAAGAACTTACTCCTGGTACCAACCAAATGGGTAAGTAAAGCACTTACACTTGGTACCAACCATATGGGTAAGTAAAGCACTTACTCCTGGTACCAACCATATGGGTAAGTAAAGCACTTACTCTTGGTACCAACCATATGGGTAAGTAAAGCACTTACTCTTGGTACCAACCATACGGGTAAGTAACGCACTTACTCTTGGTACCAACCATACGGGTATGTAAAGCACTTACGGGTAAGTAAAGCGCTTACTCTTGGTACCAACCATACGGATAAGTACCGCACTTACTCTTGGTACCAACCATACGGGTAAGTAATGCACTTACTCTTGGTACCAACCATATGGAGAAGTAACCCACTTACTCTTGGTACCAACCATACGGGTAAGTAACGCACTTAATCTTGGTACCAACCATATGGGTAAGTAAAGCACTTATACTTGGTACCAACCATATGGGTAAGTAAAGCACTTACTCTTGGTACCAACCATATGGGTAAGTAAAGCACTTACTCTTCGTACCAACCATATGGTTAAGTAAAGCACTTACTCTTGGTACCAACCATACGGGTAAGTAACGCACTTACTCTTGGTACCAACCATACGGGTAAGTACCGCACTTACTCTTGGTACCAACCATACGGGTAATTAATGCACATACTCTTGGTACCAACCATATGGAGAAGTAACCCACTTACTCTTGGTAGCAACCATACGGGTAAGTAACGCACTTACTCTTGGTACCAACCATACGGGTAAGTAAAGCACTTACGGGTAAGTAAAGCGCTTACTCTTGGTACCAACCATACGGGTAAGTAAAGCACTTACGGGTTAGTAAAGCGCTTATTCTTGGTACCAACCATACGGGTAAGTAACGCACTTAATCTTGGTACCAACCATACGGGTAAGAAACGCACTTACTCTTGGTACCAACCACACGGGTAAGTAACGCACTTACTCTTGGTACTAACCATACGGGTAAGTAATGCACTTACGGGTAAGTAAAGCGCTTACTCTTGGTACCAACCATACGGGTAAGTAACGCACTTACTCTTGGTACCAACCATACGGGTAAGTAACGCCCTTACTCTTGGTACCAACCACACGGGTAAGTAACGCACTTACTCTTGGTACCAACCATACGGGTAAGTAACGCACTTACTCTTGGTACCAACCATACGGGTAAGTACCGCACTTACTCTTGGTACCAACCATACGGGTAATTAATGCACATACTCTTGGTACCAACCATATGGAGAAGTAACCCACTTACTCTTGGTACCAACCATACGGGTAAGTAACGCACTTACTCTTGGTACCAACCATACGGGTAAGTAAAGCACTTACGGGTAAGTAAAGCGCTTACTCTTGGTACCAACCATACGGGTAAGTAAAGCACTTACGGGTAAGTAAAGCGCTTACTCTTGGTACCAACCATACGGGTAAGTAACGCACTTACTCTTGGTACCAACCATATGGGTAAGTACCGCACTTACTCTTGGTACCAACCATACGGGTAAGTAACGCACTTACTGTTGGTACCAACCATATGGTTAAGTAACGCACTTACTCTTGGTACCAACTATGTGGGTAAGTAACGCCCTTACTCTTGGAACCAACCATATGGATAAGTAACGCACTTACTCTTGGTACCAACCATACGGGTAAGTAATGCACTTACTGTTGGTACCAACCATATGGGTAAGTATCGGACTTACTCTTGGTACCAACCATATGGGTAAGTAACGCACTTAATCTTGGTACCAACCATACGGGTAAGTAACGCACTTACTCTTGGTACCAACCACACGGGTAAGTAACGCACTTACTCTTGGTACCAACCATACGGGTACGTAATGCACTTACAGGTAAGTAAAGCGCTTACTCTTGGTACCAACCATATGGGTAAGTAACGCACTCACTCTTGGTACCAAACCATACGTGTAAGAAACGCACCTACTCTTGGTACCGACCATACGGGTAAGTAACGCACTTACTCTTGGTACCAACCATACGGGTAAGTAATGCACTTACTGTTGGTACCAACCATATGGGTAAGTATCGGACTTACTCTTGGTACCAACCATATGGGTAAGTAACGCACTTACTCTTGGTACCAACCATAAGGGTAAGTAACGCACTTACTCTTGGTACCAACCATATGGGTAAGTAACGCACTTACTCTTGGTACCAACCATACAGGTACGTAACGCACTTACTCTTGCTACCAAACATACGGGTAACTATCGCACTTACTTTTGGTACCAACCATACAGGTAAGTAATGCATTTACGCTTGGTACCAACCATATGGGTAAGTAACGCACTCACTCTTGGTACCAACCATATGGGTAAGTAAAGCACTTACTCTTGGTACCAACCATACGGGTAAGAAACGCACCTACTCTTGGTACCAACCATACGGGTTAGTAACGCACTTACTATTGGTACCAACCATACAGGTAAGTAATGCACTTACTGTTGGTACCAACCATATGGGTAAGAAACGCACTTACTCTTGGTACCAACCATATGGGTAAGTACCCGCACTTACTCTTGGTACCAACCATACGGGTAAGTAACGCACTTACTGTTGGTACCAACCATATGGTTAAGTAACGCACTTACTCTTGGTACCAACTATGTGGGTAAGTAACGCCCTTACTCTTGGAACCAACCATATGGATAAGTAAAGCACTTACTCTTCGTACCAACCATACGGGTAAGTAACGCACTTACTCTTGGTACCAACCATACGGGTAAGTAATGCACTTACTGTTGGTACCAACCATATGGGTAAGTATCGGACTTACTCTTGGTACCAACCATATGGGTAAGTAACGCACTTACTCTTGGTACCAACCATATGGGTAAGTAACGCACTTACTCTTGGTACCAACCATACGGGTACGTAACGCACTTACTCTTGCTACCAAACATACGGGTAACTATCGCACTTACTTTTGGTACCAACCATACAGGTAAGTAATGCATTTACGCTTGGTACCAACCATATGGGTAAGTAACGCACTCACTCTTGGTACCAACCATATGGGTAAGTAAAGCACTTACTCTTGGTACCAACCATACGGGTAAGAAACGCACCTACTCTTGGTACCAACCATACGGGTTAGTAACGCACTTACTATTGGTACCAACCATACAGGTAAGTAATGCACTTACTGTTGGTACCAACCATATGGGTAAGAAACGCACTTACTCTTGGTACCAACCATATGGGTAAGTACCGCACTTACTCTTGGTACCAACCATACGGGTAAGTAACGCACTTACTGTTGGTACCAACCATATGGTTAAGTAACGCACTTACTCTTGGTACCAACTATGTGGGTAAGTAACGCCCTTACTCTTGGAACCAACCATATGGATAAGTAAAGCACTTACTCTTCGTACCAACCATACGGGTAAGTAACGCACTTAATCTTGGTACCAACCATATGGGTAAGTAAAGAACTTACTCCTGGTACCAACCAAATGGGTAAGTAAAGCACTTACACTTGGTACCAACCATATGGGTAAGTAAAGCACTTACTCCTGGTACCAACCATATGGGTAAGTAAAGCACTTACTCTTGGTACCAACCATATGGGTAAGTAAAGCACTTACTCTTGGTACCAACCATACGGGTAAGTAACGCACTTACTCTTGGTACCAACCATACGGGTATGTAAAGCACTTACGGGTAAGTAAAGCGCTTACTCTTGGTACCAACCATACGGATAAGTACCGCACTTACTCTTGGTACCAACCATACGGGTAAGTAATGCACTTACTCTTGGTACCAACCATATGGAGAAGTAACCCACTTACTCTTGGTACCAACCATACGGGTAAGTAACGCACTTAATCTTGGTACCAACCATATGGGTAAGTAAAGCACTTATACTTGGTACCAACCATATGGGTAAGTAAAGCACTTACTCTTGGTACCAACCATATGGGTAAGTAAAGCACTTACTCTTCGTACCAACCATATGGTTAAGTAAAGCACTTACTCTTGGTACCAACCATACGGGTAAGTAACGCACTTACTCTTGGTACCAACCATACGGGTAAGTACCGCACTTACTCTTGGTACCAACCATACGGGTAATTAATGCACATACTCTTGGTACCAACCATATGGAGAAGTAACCCACTTACTCTTGGTAGCAACCATACGGGTAAGTAACGCACTTACTCTTGGTACCAACCATACGGGTAAGTAAAGCACTTACGGGTAAGTAAAGCGCTTACTCTTGGTACCAACCATACGGGTAAGTAAAGCACTTACGGGTTAGTAAAGCGCTTATTCTTGGTACCAACCATACGGGTAAGTAACGCACTTAATCTTGGTACCAACCATACGGGTAAGAAACGCACTTACTCTTGGTACCAACCACACGGGTAAGTAACGCACTTACTCTTGGTACTAACCATACGGGTAAGTAATGCACTTACGGGTAAGTAAAGCGCTTACTCTTGGTACCAACCATACGGGTAAGTAACGCACTTACTCTTGGTACCAACCATACGGGTAAGTAACGCCCTTACTCTTGGTACCAACCACACGGGTAAGTAACGCACTTACTCTTGGTACCAACCATACGGGTAAGTAATGCACTTACGGGTAAGTAAAGCGCTTACTCTTGGTACCAATCATACGGGTAAGTAACGCACTTACTCTTGGTACCAACCATACGGGTAAGTAATGCACGTACTGGGTAAGTAACGCACATACTCTTGGTACCAACCATATGGGTAAGTAAAGCACTTACTCTTGGTACCAACCATATGGGTAAGTAAAGCACTTACTCTTCGTACCAACCATATGGTTAAGTAAAGCACTTACTCTTGGTACCAACCATACGGGTAAGTAACGCACTTACTCTTGGTACCAACCATACGGGTAAGTACCCGCACTTACTCTTGGTACCAACCATACGGGTAATTAATGCACATACTCTTGGTACCAACCATATGGAGAAGTAACCCACTTACTCTTGGTAGCAACCATACGGGTAAGTAACGCACTTACTCTTGGTACCAACCATACGGGTAAGTAAAGCACTTACGGGTAAGTAAAGCGCTTACTCTTGGTACCAACCATACGGGTAAGTAAAGCACTTACGGGTAAGTAAAGCGCTTACTCTTGGTACCAACCATACGGGTAAGTAACGCACTTAATCTTGGTACCAACCATACGGGTAAGAAACGCACTTACTCTTGGTACCAACCACACGGGTAAGTAACGCACTTACTCTTGGTACTAACCATACGGGTAAGTAATGCACTTACGGGTAAGTAAAGCGCTTACTCTTGGTACCAACCATACGGGTAAGTAACGCACTTACTCTTGGTACCAACCATACGGGTAAGTAACGCCCTTACTCTTGGTACCAACCACACGGGTAAGTAACGCACTTACTCTTGGTACCAACCATACGGGTAAGTAATGCACTTACGGGTAAGTAAAGCGCTTACTCTTGGTACCAATCATACGGGTAAGTAACGCACTTACTCTTGGTACCAACCATACGGGTAAGTAATGCACGTACTGGGTAAGTAACGCACATACTCTTGGTACCAACCATATGGGTAAGTAACGCAATTACTCTTGGTACCAACCATACGGGTATGTAACGCACTTACTCTAAGTACCAACTTTACGGGGAAGTAACGCTCTACTCTTGGTACCAACCATACGGGTAAGTAATGCACTTACTCTTGGAACCAACCATATGGGTAAGTAATGCACTTACTGTTGGTACCAACCATATGGGTAAGTATCGGACTTACTCTTGGTACCAACCATATGGGTAAGTAACGCACTTACTCTTGGTACCAATCATACGGGCAAGTAATGCACTTACTGTTGGTACCAACCATATGGGTAAGTATCGGACTTACTCTTGGTACCAACCATATGGATAAGTAACGCACTTACTCTTGGTACCAACCATAAGGGTAAGTAACGCACTTACTCTTGGTACCAACCATATGGGTAAGTAACGCACTTACTCTTGGTACCAACCATACGGGTACGTAACGCACTTACTCTTGCTACCAAACATACGGGTAACTATCGCACTTACTTTTGGTACCAACCATACAGGTAAGTAATGCATTTACGCTTGGTACCAACCATATGGGTAAGTAACGCACTCACTCTTGGTACCAACCATATGGGTAAGTAAAGCACTTACTCTTGGTACCAACCATACGGGTAAGAAACGCACCTACTCTTGGTACCAACCATACGGGTTAGTAACGCACTTACTATTGGTACCAACCATACAGGTAAGTAATGCACTTACTGTTGGTACCAACCATATGGGTAAGAAACGCACTTACTCTTGGTACCAACCATATGGGTAAGTACCGCACTTACTCTTGGTACCAACCATACCGGTAAGTAACGCACTTACTGTTGGTACCAACCATATGGTTAAGTAACGCACTTACTCTTGGTACCAACTATGTGGGTAAGTAACGCCCTTACTCTTGGAACCAACCATATGGATAAGTAACGCACTTACTCTTGGTACCAACCATACGGGTAAGTAATGCACTTACTGTTGGTACCAACCATATGGGTAAGTATCGGACTTACTCTTGGTACCAACCATATGGGTAAGTAACGCACTTAATCTTGGTACCAACCATACGGGTAAGTACCGCACTTACTCTTGGTACCAACCACACGGGTAAGTAACGCACTTACTCTTGGTACCAACCATACGGGTACGTAATGCACTTACAGGTAAGTAAAGCGCTTACTCTTGGTACCAACCATACGGGTAAGTGACGCACTTACTCTTAGTACCAACCATACGGGTAAGTAACGCACTTACTCTTGGTACCAACCACACGGGTAAGTAACGCACTTTCTCTTGGTACCAACCATACGGGTAAGTAATGCACTTACGGGTAAGTAAAGCGCTTACTCTTGGTACAACCATACGGGTAAGTAACGCACTTACTCTTGGTACCAACCATACGGGTAAGTAATGCACGTACTGGGTAAGTAACGCACATACTCTTGGTACCAACCCATATGGGTAAGTAACGCAATTACTCTTGGTACCAACCATACGGGTATGTAACGCACTTACTCTTGCTACCAAACATACGGGTAACTATCGCACTTACTTTTGGTACCAACCATACAGGTAAGTAATGCACTTACGCTTGGTACCAACCATATGGGTAAGTAACGCACTCACTCTTGGTACCAACCATACGTGTAAGAAACGCACCTACTCTTGGTACCGACCATACGGGTAAGTAACGCACTTACTCTTGGTACCAACCATACGGGTAAGTAATGCACTTACTGTTGGTACCAACCATATGGGTAAGTATCGGACTTACTCTTGGTACCAACCATATGGGTAAGTAACGCACTTACTCTTGGTACCAACCATAAGGGTAACTAACGCACTTACTCTTGGTACCAACCATATGGGTAAGTAACGCACTTACTCTTGGTACCAACCCTACGGGTACGTAACGCACTTACTCTTGCTACCAAACATACGGGTAACTATCGCACTTACTTTTGGTACCAACCATACAGGTAAGTAATGCATTTACGCTTGGTACCAACCATATGGGTAAGTAACGCACTCACTCTTGGTACCAACCATATGGGTAAGTAAAGCACTTACTCTTGGTACCAACCATACGGGTAAGAAACGCACCTACTCTTGGTACCAACCATACGGGTTAGTAACGCACTTACTATTGGTACCAACCATACAGGTAAGTAATGCACTTACTGTTGGTACCAACCATATGGGTAAGAAACGCACTTACTCTTGGTACCAACCATATGGGTAAGTACCGCACTTACTCTTGGTACCAACCATACGGGTAAGTAACGCACTTACTGTTGGTACCAACCATATGGTTAAGTAACGCACTTACTCTTGGTACCAACTATGTGGGTAAGTAACGCCCTTACTCTTGGAACCAACCATATGGATAAGTAAAGCACTTACTCTTCGTACCAACCATACGGGTAAGTAACGCACTTAATCTTGGTACCAACCATATGGGTAAGTAAAGAACTTACTCCTGGTACCAACCAAATGGGTAAGTAAAGCACTTACACTTGGTACCAACCATATGGGTAAGTAAAGCACTTACTCCTGGTACCAACCATATGGGTAAGTAAAGCACTTACTCTTGGTACCAACCATATGGGTAAGTAAAGCACTTACTCTTGGTACCAACCATACGGGTAAGTAACGCACTTACTCTTGGTACCAACCATACGGGTATGTAAAGCACTTACGGGTAAGTAAAGCGCTTACTCTTGGTACCAACCATACGGGTAAGTAACGCACTTACTCTTGGTACCAACCATACGGGTAAGTAAAGCACTTACGGGTAAGTAAAGCGCTTACTCTTGGTACCAACCATACGGGTAAGTAACGCACTTAATCTTGGTACCATCCATACGGGTAAGTGACGCACTTACTCTTGGTACCAACCACACGGGTACGTAACGCACTTACTCTTGGTACCAACCATACGGGTAAGTAATGCACTTACGGGTAAGTAAAGCGCTTACTCTTGGAACCAACAATACGGGTAAGTAACGCACTTACTCTTGGTACCAACCATACGGGTAAGTAATGCACTTACTCTTGGTACCAACCACACGGGTAAGTAACGCACTTACTCTTGGTACCAACCATACGGGTAAGTAATGCACTTACGGGTAAGTAAAGCACTTACTCTTGGTACCAACCATACGGGTAAGTAACGCACTTACTCTTGGTACCAACCATACGGGTAAGTACCGCACTTACTCTTGGTACCAACCATACGGGTAATTAATGCACATACTCTTGGTACCAACCATATGGAGAAGTAACCCACTTACTCTTGGTACCAACCATACGGGTAAGTAACGCACTTACTCTTGGTACCAACCATACGGGTAAGTAAAGCACTTACGGGTAAGTAAAGCGCTTACTCTTGGTACCAACCATACGGGTAAGTAAAGCACTTACGGGTAAGTAAAGCGCTTACTCTTGGTACCAACCATACGGGTAAGTAACGCACTTAATCTTGGTACCAACCATACGGGTAAGAAACGCACTTACTCTTGGTACCAACCACACGGGTAAGTAACGCACTTACTCTTGGTACTAACCATACGGGTAAGAAATGCACTTACGGGTAAGTAAAGCGCTTACTCTTGGTACCAACCATACGGGTAAGTAACGCACTTACTCTTGGTACCAACCATACGGGTAAGTAACGCACTTACTCTTGGTACCAACCACACGGGTAAGTAACGCACTTACTCTTGGTACCAACCATACGGGTAAGTAATGCACTTACGGGTAAGTAAAGCGCTTACTCTTGGTACCAATCATACGGGTAAGTAACGCACTTACTCTTGGTACCAACCATACGGGTAAGTAATGCACGTACTGGGTAAGTAACGCACATACTCTTGGTACCAACCATATGGGTAAGTAACGCAATTACTCTTGGTACCAACCATACGGGTATGTAACGCACTTACTCTTGGTACCAAACATACGGGTAAGTATCGCACTTACTTTTGGTACCAACCATACAAGTAAGTAATGCACTTACCCTTGGTACCAACCATATGGGTAAGTAAAGCACTTACACTTGGTACCAACCATTTGGGTAAGTAAAGCACTTACTCTTGGTACCAACCATATGGATAAGTAAAGCACTTACTCTTGGTACCAACCATACGGGTAAGTAACGCACTTACTCTTGGTACCAACCATACGGGTAAGTACCGCACACTCTCTTGGTACCAACCATACGGGTAAGTAATGCACTTACTCTTGGTACCAACCATATGGAGAAGTAACCCACTTACTCTTGGTACCAACCATACGGGTAAGTAACGCACTTACTCTTGGTACCAACCATACGGGCAAGTAAAGCACTTACGGGTAAGTAAAGCACTTACTCTTGGTACCAACAATATGGGTAAGTAACGCACTTACTCTTGGTACCAACCATACGGGTGAGAAAAGCATTTACGGGTAAATAAAGCGCGTACTCTTGGTACCAACCATACAGGTAAGTAACGCACTTAATCTTGGTACCAACCATACGGGTAAGTAACGCACTTACTCTTGGTACCAACCACACGGGGTAAGTAACGCACTTACTCTTGGTACCAACCATACGGGTAAGTAATGCACTTACAGGTAAGTAAAGCGCTTACTCTTGGTACCAAGCATACGGGTAAGTGACGCACTTACTCTTAGTACCAACCATACGGGTAAGTAACGCACTTACTCTTGGTACCAACCACACGGGTAAGTAACGCACTTTCTCTTGGTACCAACCATACGGGTAAGTAATGCACTTACGGGTAAGTAAAGCGCTTACTCTTGGTACCAACCATACGGGTAAGTAAAGCACTTACTCTTGGTACCCACCATATGGATAAGTAAAGCACTTACTCTTGGTACCAACCATACGGGTAAGTAACGCACTTACTCTTGGTACCAACCATACGGGTAAGTACCGCACACTCTCTTGGTACCAACCATACGGGTAAGTAATGCACTTACTCTTGGTACCAACCATATGGAGAAGTAACCCACTTACTCTTGGTACCAACCATACGGGTAAGTAACGCACTTACTCTTGGTACCAACCATACGGGCAAGTAAAGCACTTACGGGTAAGTAAAGCACTTACTCTTGGTACCAACAATATGGGTAAGTAACGCACTTACTCTTGGTACCAACCATACGGGTGAGAAAAACATTTACGGGTAAATAAAGCGCGTACTCTTGGTACCAACCATACAGGTAAGTAACGCACTTAATCTTGGTACCAACCATACGGGTAAGTAACGCACTTACTCTTGGTACCAACCACACGGGTAAGTAACGCACTTACTCTTGGTACCAACCATACGGGTAAGTAATGCACTTACAGGTAAGTAAAGCGCTTACTCTTGGTACCAACCATACGGGTAAGTGACGCACTTACTCTTAGTACCAACCATACGGGTAAGTAACGCACTTACTCTTGGTACCAACCACACGGGTAAGTAACGCACTTTCTCTTGGTACCAACCATACGGGTAAGTAATGCACTTACGGGTAAGTAAAGCGCTTACTCTTGGTACCAACCATACGGGTAAGTAACGCACTTACTCTTGGTACCAACCATACGGGTAAGTAATGCACGTACTGGTAAGTAACGCACATACTCTTGGTACCAACCATATGGGTAAGTAACGCAATTACTCTTGGTACCAACCATAAGGGTATGTAACGCACTTACTCTTGCTACCAAACATACGGGTAACTATCGCACTTACTTTTGGTACCAACCATACAGGTAAGTAATGCACTTACGCTTGGTACCAACCATATGGGTAAGTAACGCACTCACTCTTGGTACCAACCATACGTGTAAGAAACGCACCTACTCTTGGTACCGACCATACGGGTAAGTAACGCACTTACTCTTGGTACCAACCATACGGGTAAGTAATGCACTTACTGTTGGTACCAACCATATGGGTAAGTATCGGACTTACTCTTGGTACCAACCATATGGGTAAGTAACGCACTTACTCTTGGTACCAACCATAAGGGTAAGTAACGCACTTACTCTTGGTACCAACCATACGGGTACGTAACGCACTTACTCTTGCTACCAAACATACGGGTAACTATCGCACTTACTTTTGGTACCAACCATACAGGTAAGTAATGCATTTACGCTTGGTACCAACCATATGGGTAAGTAACGCACTCACTCTTGGTACCAACCATATGGGTAAGTAAAGCACTTACTCTTGGTACCAACCATACGGGTAAGAAACGCACCTACTCTTGGTACCAACCATACGGGTTAGTAACGCACTTACTATTGGTACCAACCATACAGGTAAGTAATGCACTTACTGTTGGTACCAACCATATGGGTAAGAAACGCACTTACTCTTGGTACCAACCATATGGGTAAGTACCGCACTTACTCTTGGTACCAACCATACGGGTAAGTAACGCACTTACTGTTGGTACCAACCATATGGTTAAGTAACGCACTTACTCTTGGTACCAACTATGTGGGTAAGTAACGCCCTTACTCTTGGAACCAACCATATGGATAAGTAAAGCACTTACTCTTCGTACCAACCATACGGGTAAGTAACGCACTTAATCTTGGTACCAACCATATGGGTAAGTAAAGAACTTACTCCTGGTACCAACCAAATGGGTAAGTAAAGCACTTACACTTGGTACCAACCATATGGATAAGTAAAGCACTTACTCCTGGTACCAACCATATGGGTAAGTAAAGCACTTACTCTTGGTACCAACCATATGGGTAAGTAAAGCACTTACTCTTGGTACCAACCATACGGGTAAGTAACGCACTTACTCTTGGTACCAACCATACGGGTATGTAAAGCACTTACGGGTAAGTAAAGCGCTTACTCTTGGTACCAACCATACGGCTAAGTAACGCACTTACTCTTGGTACCAACCATACGGGTAAGTAAAGCACTTACGGG
Source organism: Closterium sp. Naga37s-1 (assembly GCA_947471745.1). Lineage (NCBI taxonomy): Eukaryota > Viridiplantae > Streptophyta > Zygnematophyceae > Desmidiales > Closteriaceae > Closterium > Closterium sp. Naga37s-1. Next base: position 7,644 of record CANJKZ010001186.1, on the reverse strand, counting down.
TAAGTAAAGCGCTTACTCTTGGTACCAACCATACGGGTAAGTAACGCACTTAATCTTGGTACCATCCATACGGGTAAGTGACGCACTTACTCTTGGTACCAACCACACGGGTACGTACGCACTACTCTTGGTACCAACCATACGGGTAAGTAATGCACTTACGGGTAAGTAAAGCACTTACTCTTGGTACCAACCATACGGGTAAGTAACGCACTTACTCTTGGTACCAACCATACAAGTAAGTAAAGCACTTACTCTTGGTACCAACCATACGGATAAGTAACGCAATTACTCTTGGTACCAACCATACGGGTATGTAACGCACTTACTCTTGGTACCAAACATACGGGTAAGTATCGCACTTAATTTTGGTACCAACCATACAGGTAATTAATGCACTTACCCTTGGTTCCAACCATATGGGTAAGTAACGCACTCACTCTTGGTACCAACCATATGGGTAAGTAAAGCACTTACTCTTGGTACCGACCATACGGGTAAGAAACGCACCTACGCTTGGTACCAACCATACGGGTAAGTAATGCACTTACTCTTGGTACCAACCATATGGGTAAGTAACGCACTTACTCTTGGTACCAACCATATGGGTAAGTACCGCACTTACTCTTGGTACCAACCATACGGGTAAGTAACGCACTTACTCTTGGTACCAACCATATGGTTAAGTAACGCACTTACTCTTGGTACCAACCATACGGGTAAGTAACGCACTTACTCTTGGAACCAACGATATGGATAAGTAATGCACTTACTCTTCGTACCAACCATACGGGTAAGTAACGCACTTAATCTTGGTACCAACCATATGGGTAAGTAACGCACTTACTCCTGGTACCAACCAAATGGGTAAGTAAAGCACTTACACTTGGTAACAACCATATGGGTAAGTAAAGCACTTACTCTTGGTACCAACCATATGGGTAAGTAAAGCACTTACTCTTGGTACCAACCATACGGGTAAGTAACGCACTTACTCTTGGTACCAACCATACGGATAAGTACCGCACTTACTCTTGGTACCAACCATACGGGTAAGTAATGCACTTACTCTTGGTACCAACCATATGGAGAAGTAACCCACTTACTCTTGGTACCAACCATACGGGTAAGTACCGCACTTACTCTTGGTACCAACCATACCGGTAAGTAATGCACTTACGGGTAAGTAAAGCGCTTACTCTTGGTACCAACCATACGGGTAAGTAACGCACTTACTCTTGGTACCAACCATACGGGTAAGTAACGCACTTACTCTTGGTACCAACCACACGGTTAAGTTATTCACTTACTCTTGGTACCAACCATACGGGTAAGTTATGCATTTACGGGTAAGTAAAGCGCTTACTCTTGGTACCAACCATACGGGTAAGTAACGCACTTACTCTTGGTACCAACCATACGGGTAAGTAATGCACGTACTGGGTAAGTAACGCACATACTCTTGGTACCAACCATATGGGTAAGTAACGCAATTACTCTTGGTACCAAACATACGGGTAAGTATCGCACTTACTTTTGGTACCAACCATACAGGTAAGTAATGCACTTACCCTTGGTACCAACCATATGGGTAAGTAAAGCACTTACACTTGGTACCAACCATATGGGTAAGTAAAGCACTTACTCTTGGTACCAACCATATGGGTAAGTAAAGCACTTACTCTTGGTACCAACCATATGGGTAAGTACCGCACTTACTCTTGGTACGAACCATATGGGTAAGTAACGCACTCACTCTTGGTACCAACCATATAGGTAAGTAAAGCATTTACTCTTGGTGCCAACCATATGGGTAAGTACCGCACGTACTCTTGGTACCAACCATATGGGTAAGTAACGCACTCACTCTTGGTACCAACTATATGGGTAAGTAAAGCACTTACTCTTGGTACAAACCATATGGGTAAGTACCGCACTTACTTTTGGTGCGAACCATATGGGTAGGTAACGCACTCACTCTTGGTACCAACCATATGGGTAAGTAAAGCACTTTCTCTTGGTACCAACCATATGGGTAAGTAACGCACTCTCTCTTGGTACCAACCATATGGGAAAGTAAAGCACTTACTCTTGGTACCAACCATATGGGTAAGTAACGCACTCACTCTTGGTACCAACCATATGGGTAAGTACCGCACTTCCTCTTGGTACCAACCATATGGATAAGTAACGCACTTACTCTTGGTGCGAACCATATGGGTAAGTAACGCACTCACTCTTGGTACCAACCATATGGGTAAGTAACGCACTTACTCTTGGTACCAACCATATGGGTAAGTAACGCACTTACTCTTGGTGTGCAAACCATACGGGTAAGTATCTCACTTACTCTAGGTACCAACCATAAGGGTAAGTAATGCACTTACTGTTGGTACCAACCATATGGGTAAGTAACGAACTTACTCTTGGTACCAACCTATGGGTAAGTATCGCACTTACTCTTGGTACCAACCATACGGGTAAGTAATGCACTTACCCTTGGTACCAACCATATGGATAAGTAACGCACTTACTCTTGGTACCAACCATATGGGTAAGTACCGCACTTACTCTTGGTACGAACCATATTGGTAGGTAACGCTCTCACTCTTGGTACCAACCATATGGGTAAGTAAAGCACTTTCTCTTGGTACCAACCATATGGGTAAGTAACGCACTCTCTCTTGGTACCAACCATATGGGAAAGTAAAGCACTTACTCTTGGTACCAACCATATGGATAAGTAAAGCACTCACTCTTGGTACCAACCATATGGGTAAGTACCGCACTTCCTCTTGGTACCAACCATATGGGTAAGTAACAAACTTACTCTTGGTGCGAACCATATGGGTAAGTAACGCACTCACTCTTGGTACCAACCATATGGGTAAGTAACGCACTTACTCTTGGTACCAACCATATGGGTAAGTAACGCACTTACTCTTGGTGTGCAAACCATACGGGTAAGTATCTCACTTACTCTAGGTACCAACCATAAGGGTAAGTAATGCACTTACTGTTGGTACCAACCATATGGGTAAGTAACGAACTTACTCTTGGTACCAAACCTATGGGTAAGTATCGCACTTACTCTTGGTACCAACCATACGGGTAAGTAATGCACTTACCCTTGGTACCAACCATATGGATAAGTAACGCACTTACTCTTGGTACCAACCATATGGGTAAGTACCGCACTTACTCTTGGTACGAACCATATTGGTAGGTAACGCTCTCACTCTTGGTACCAACCATATGGGTAAGTAAAGCACTTTCTCTTGGTACCAACCATATGGGTAAGTAACGCACTCTCTCTTGGTACCAACCATATGGGAAAGTAAAGCACTTACTCTTGGTACCAACCATATGGGTAAGTAACGCACTCACTCTTGGTACCAACCATATGGGTAAGTACCGCACTTCCTCTTGGTACCAACCATATGGGTAAGTAACAAACTTACTCTTGGTGCGAACCATATGGGTAAGTAACGCACTCACTCTTGGTACCAACCATATGGGTAAGTAACGCACTTACTCTTGGTACCAACCATATGGGTAAGTAACGCACTTACTCTTGGTGTACAAACCATACGGGTAAGTATCTCACTTATTCTTGGTACCAACCATACGGGTAAGTAATGCACTTACCCTTGGTACCAACCATACGGGTAAGTAACGCACTTACTCTTGGTACCAACCATATGGATATGTAACGCACTTACTCTTGGTACGAACCATATGGGTAAGTAACGCACTCACTCTTGGTACCAACCATATGGGAAAGTAAAGCACTTACTCTTGGTACCAACCATATGGGTAAGTAACGCACTCACTCTTGGTACCAACCATCTGGGTAAGTACCACAGTTCCTCTTGGTACCAACCATATGGGTAAGTAACGCACTTACTCTTGGTACGAACCATATGGGTAAGGAACGCACTCACTCTTGGTACCAACCATATGGGTAAGTAAAGCACTTACTCTTGGTACCAACCATACGGTAAGTAACGCACTTACTCTTGGTACCAACCATAAGGGTAAGTAATGCACTTACTGTTGGTACCAACCATATGGGTAAGTAACGAACTTACTCTTGGTACCAACCATACGGGTAAGTATCGCACTTACTCTTGTTACCAACCATACGGGTAAGTAATGCACTTACCCTTGGTACCAACCATATGGATAAGTAACGCACTTACTCTTGGTACCAACCATATGGGTAAGTACCGCACTTACTTTTGGTACGAACCATATGGGTAGGTAACGCACTCACTCTTGGTACCAACCATATGGGTAAGTAACGAACTTACTCGTTGGTACCAACCATAAGGGTAAGTATCGCACTTACTCTTGGTACCAACCATATGGGTAAATACCACACTTCCTCTTGGTACCAACCATATGGGTAAGTAACGCACTTACTCTTGGTGCGAACCATATGGGTAAGTAACGCACTCACTCTTGGTACCAACCATATGGGAAAATACCGCACTTCCTCTTGGTACCAACCATATGGGTAAGTAACGCACTTACTCTTGGTGCGAACCATATGGGTTAGTAACGCACTTACTCTTGGTACCAACCATATGGGTAAGTAACGCACTTACTCTTGGTGTACAAACCATACGGGTAAGTATCTCACTTACTCTTGGTACCAACCATACGGGTAAGTAATGCACTTACTCTTGGTACCAACCATACGGGTAAGTAACGCACTTACTCTTGGTACCAACCATATGGGTAAGAAACGCACTCACTCTTGGTACCAACCATATGGGTAAATACCGCACTTCCTCTTGGTACCAACCATATGGGTAAGTAACGCACTTACTCTTGGTGCGAACCATATGGGTAAGTAACGCACTTACTCTTGGTACCAACCATATGGGTAAGTAACGCACTTACTCTTGGTGTACAAACCATACGGGTAAGTATCTCACTTACTCTTGGTACCAACCATACGGGTAAGTAATGCACTTACTCTTGGTACCAACCATATGGGTATGTAACGCACTCACTCTTGGTACCAACCATATGGGTAAGTAAAGCACTTACTCTTGGTACCAACCATACGGTTAAGTAACGCACTTACTCTTGGTACCAACCATAAGGGTAAGTAATGCACTTACTGTTGGTACCAACCATATGGGTAAGTAACGAACTTACTCTTGGTACCAACCATAAGGGTAAGTATCGCACTTACTCTTGGTACCAACCATACGGGTAAGTAATGCACTTACCCTTGGTACCAACCATATGGATAAGTAACGCACTTACTCTTGGTACCAACCATATGGGTAAGTAACGCACTTACTCTTGGTACAAACCATATGGGTAAGTAACGCACTCACTCTTGGTACCAACCATATGGGTAAGTAAAGCACCTACTCTTGGTACCAACCATACGGGTAAGTAACGCACTTACTCTTGGTACCAACCATATGGGTAAGTAACGCACTCACTCTTGGTACCTACCATATGGGTAAGTAAAGCACTTACTCTTGGTACCAACCATACGGGTAAGTAAAGCACTTACACTTGGTACCAACCATATGGGTAAGTAAAGCACTTACTCCTGGTACCAACCATATGGGTAAGTAAAGCACTTACTCTTGGTACCAACCTATGTATGGGTAAGTAAAGCACTTACTCTGGTACCAACCATACGGGTAAGTAACGCACTTACTCTTTGGTTACCAACCCATACGGGTATGTAAAGCACTTACGGGTAAGTAAAGCGCTTACTCTTGGTACCAACCATACGGGTAAGTAACGCACTTACTCTTGGTACCAACCATACGGGTAAGTAAAGCGCTTACTCTTGGTACCAACCATACGGGTAAGTAACGCACTTAATCTTGGTACCATCCATACGGGTAAGTAACGCACTTAATTTTGGTACCAACCATACAGGTAATTAATGCACTTACCCTTTGTTCCAACCATATGGGTAAGTAACGCACTCACTCTTGGTACCAACCATATGGGTAAGTACCGCACTTCCTCTTGGTACCAACCATATGGATAAGTAACGCACTACTCTTGGTGCGAACACCATATGGGTAAGTAACGCACTCACTCTTGGTACCAACCATATGGGTAAGTAACGCACTTACTCTTGGTACCAACCATATGGGTAGTAACGCACTTCACTCTTGGTACCAACCATAATGGGTAAGTATCGCACTTACTCTTGGTACCAACCTACGGGTAAGTAATGCACTTACCCTTGGTACCAACCATATGGATAAGTAACGCACTTACTTCTTGGTACCAACCATATGGGTAAGTACCGCACTTACTCTTGGTACGAACCATATTGGTAGGTAACGCTCTCACTCTTGGTACCAACCATATGGGTAAGTAAAGCACTTTCTCTTGGTACCAACCATATGGGTAAGTAACGCACTCTCTCTTGGTACCAACCATATGGGAAAGTAAAGCACTTACTCTTGGTACCAACCATATGGGTAAGTAACGCACTCACTCTTGGTACCAACCATATGGGTAAGTACCGCACTTCCTCTTGGTACCAACCATATGGGTAAGTAACAAACTTACTCTTGGTGTACAAACCATACGGGTAAGTATCTCACTTACTCTTGGTACCAACCATACGGGTAAGTAAAGCACTTACTCTTGGTACCAACCATACGGATAAGTAACGCAATTACTCTTGGTACCAACCATACGGGTATGTAACGCACTTACTCTTGGTACCAAACATACGGGTAAGTATCGCACTTAATTTTGGTACCAACCATACAGGTAATTAATGCACTTACCCTTGGTTCCAACCATATGGGTAAGTAACGCACTCACTCTTGGTACCAACCATATGGGTAAGTAAAGCACTTACTCTTGGTACCGACCATACGGGTAAGAAACGCACCTACGCTTGGTACCAACCATACGGGTAAGTAATGCACTTACTCTTGGTACCAACCATAGGGGTAAGTAACGCACTTACTCTTGGTACCAACCATATGGGTAAGTACCGCACTTACTCTTGGTACCAACCATACGGGTAAGTAACGCACTTACTCTTGGTACCAACCATACGGGTAAGTAACGCACTTACTCTTGGAACCAACGATATGGATAAGTAATGCACTTACTCTTCGTACCAACCATACGGGTAAGTAACGCACTTACTCTTGGTACCAACCATATGGGTAAGTAACGCACTTACTCTGGTACCAACCAAATGGTAAGTAAAGCACTTACTCTTGGTACCAACCATATGGGTAAGTAAAGCACTTACTCTTGGTACCAACCATATGGGTAAGTAAAGCACTTACTCTTGGTACCAACCATACGGGTAAGTAACGCACTTACTCTTGGTACCAACCATACGGGTAAGTAACGCACTTACTCTTGGTACCAACCATACGGGTAAGTAATGCACTTACTCTTGGTACCAACCATATGGGTAAGTAACCCACTTACTCTTGGTACCAACCATACGGGTAAGTAACGCACTTACTCTTGGTACCAACCATACGGGTAAGTAAAGCACTTACGGGTAAGTAAAGCACTTACTCTTGGTACCAACCATAGGGTAAGTAACGCACTTACTCTTGGTACCAACCATACGGGTAAGTAACGCACTTACTCTTGGTACCAACCATACGGGTAAGT
>CANJKZ010001185.1:0-47066 GCA_947471745.1 Closterium sp. Naga37s-1 | reverse complement strand
TGGACCAACTGGCCTGTTGGTCCTAATGGACCGGTTGGACCAACTGGCCTGTTGGCCTATGGACCGGTTGGACCAACTGGCCTGTTGGTTCCTATGGACCGTTTGGACCAACTGGCCTGTTGGTCCTATGGACCGGTTGGACCAACTGGCCTGTTTGTCCTATGGACCGGTTGGACCAACTGGCCTGTTGGTCCTATGGACCGTTGGACCAACTGGCATGTTGGTCCTATGGACCGGTTGGCCAACTGGCCTGTTGGTCCTATGGCCGGTTTGGACCAACTGGCCTGTTTGGTCCTATGGACCGGTTTGGACCACTGGCCTGTTGGTCCCTATGGACCGGTTGGACCAACTGGCCTGTTGGTCCTATGGACCGGTTGGACCAACTGGCCTGTTGGTCCTATGGACCGGTTTGGACCCACTTGCCTGTTGGTCCTCATCTGGACCGGTTTGGACCAACTGGCCTTGTTGGTCCCCTATGGACCGGTTGGACCAACTGGCTTGTTGGTCCTATGGACCTGTTGGACCAACTGGCCTTTTGGTCCTATGGACCGGTTGGACCAACTGCCTGTTGGTCCTATGGACCGGGTTGGACCACTGGCCTGTTGGTCCTATGGACCGCGGTGGACCAACTGGCCTGTTGGTCCTGTGGACCGGTTGGACCCCTGTGTTTGGCGAGTGGACCGTTTGGACAACTGGCCTGTTGGTCCTATGGACTGAGTTTGGACCAACTGGCCTGTTTGTTCCTATGGACCGGTTGGACCCAACTGGCCTGTTGGTCTATGGACCGGTTGGACAAACTGGCCTGTTGGTCCAATTGGACCGGTTGGACCAACTGGCCTGTTGGTCCTATGGACCGGTTGGACCAACTGGCCTGTTGGTCCTATGGACCGTTTGGACCAACTGGCCTGTTGGTCCATGGACCGGTTTGGACCAACTGGCCTGTTGGTCCTATGGACGGTTTGGACCAACTGCCCTGTTGGTCCTAATGGACCGGTTGGACCAACTGGCCTGTTGGTCCTAATGGACCGGTTGGACCAACTGGCCTGTTGTCCTATGGACCGTTTGGACCAACTGGCTGTTGGTCCTATGGCCGATTGGACCACTGGCTGTTGGTCCTATGACCGGTTGGACCACCTGGCCTGTTGGTCCTATGGACCGGTTGGACCAACTGGCCTGTTGGTCCTGTTGGACCGGTTTGGACCAACTGGCCTGTTGGTCCTTGTGGACCTGGTTTGGACCAACTGGCCTGTTGGTCCTATGGACCGTTGGACCAACTGGCCTGTTGGTCCTATGGACCGGTTGGACCAACTGGCCTGTTGGTCCTATGGACCGGTTGGCCAACACTGGCCTGTTGGTCCTATGGACCGGTTGGACCAACTGGCCTGTTGGTCCTATGGACCGGTTTGGACCAACTGGCCTGTTGGTCCTATGGACCGTTGGACCAACTGGCCTGTTGGTCCTATGGACCGGTTGGACCAACTGGCCTGTTGGTCCTATGGACCGTTTGGACCAACTGGCCTGTTGGTCCTATGGACCGGTTGGACCAACTGGCCTTGTTGGTCCTATGGACCGGTTTGGACCAACTGGCCTGTTGGTCCTATGGACCGGTTGGACCAACTGGCCTGTTGGTCCTATGGACCGGTTGGACCAACTGGCCTGTTGGTCCTATGGACCGGTTGGACCAACTGGCCTGTTGGTCCTATGGACCGGTTGGACCAACTGGCCTGTTGGTCCTATGGACCGGTTGGACCAACTGGCCTGTTGGTCCTATGGACCCGGTTGGACCAACTGGCCTGTTGGTCCCTATGGACCGGTTGGACCAACTGGCCTGTTGGTCCTATGGACCGGTTGGACCAACTGGCCTGTGGGCCTCCTATGGACCGGTTTGGGACCAACTGGCCTGTTGGTCCTATGGACCGGTTGGACCAACTGGCCTGTTGGTCCTATGGACCGTTTGGACCAACTGGCCTGTTGGTCCTATGGACCGGTTGGACCAACTGGCCTGTGGTCCTATGGACCGGTTGGACCAACTGGCCTGTTGGTCCTATGGACCGGTTGGACCAACTGGCCTGTTGGTCCTATGGACCGGTTGGACCAACTGGCCTGTTGGTCCTATGGACCGGTTTGACCAACTGGCATGTTGGTCCTATGGACCGTTGGACCAACTGGCATGTTGGTCCTATGGACCGGTTGGACCAACTGGCCTGTTGTTGTCCAATGGACCGGTTGGACCAACTGGCCTGTTGGGTCCTTTGGACCCGGCGTTGGACATCCACTTGCCTGTGGTCCTATGGACCGGTTGGACCAACTGGCCTGTTGGTCCTATGGACCGGTTGGACCAACTGGCCTGTTGGTCCTATGGACCGGTTGGACCAACTGGCCTGTTTGTCCTATGGACCTGTTGGACCAAACTGGCCTTGTTGGTCCTATGGACCGGTTGGACCAACTGGCCTGTTGGTCCTATGGACCGGTTGGACCAACTGGCCTGTTGGTCCTATGGACCGGTTGGACCAACTGGCCTGTTGGTCCTATGGACCGGTTGGACCAACTGGCCTGTTGGTCCTATGGACCGGTTGGACCAACTGGCCTGTTGGTCCAATGGACCTGTTGGAGAACCCTACTGGTCTGTTGTTCCTATGGACCGGTTGGACCAACTGGCCTGTTGGTCCTATGGACCGTTTGGACCAACTGGCCTGTTGGTCCTATGGACCGTTTGGACCAACTGGCCTGTTGTCCTATGGACCGGTTGGACCAACTGGCCTGTTGGTCCTATGGACCGGTTGGACCAACTGGCCTGTTGGTCCTATGGACCGGTTGGACAACTGGCCTGTTGGTCCTATGGACCGTTGGACCAACTGGCCTGTTTTCTCCTATGGACCGGTTGGCCAACTGGCCTGTTGGCTGGATGGACCGGTTGGACCAACTGGCCTGTTGGTCCTATGGACCGGTTGGACCAACTGGCCTGTTGGCTGAATGGACCGGTTGGACCAACTTGCCTGTTGGTCCTATGGACCGTTGGACACAACTGGCCTGTTGGCCTATGGACCGGTTGGACCAACTGGCCTGTTGGTCCATGGACCGGTTGGACCAACTGGCCTGTTGGTCCTGGCCCGGTTGGACCAACTGGCCTGTTGGTCCTATGGACCGGTTGGACCAACTGGCCTGTTGGTCCTATGGACCGGTTGGACCAACTGGCCTGTTGGTCCAATGGACCGGTTGGACCAACTGGCCTGTTGGTCCTATGGACCGGTTGGACCAACTGGCCTGTTGGTCCTATGGACCGGTTGGACCAACTGGCCTGTTGGTCCTATGGACCGGTTGGACCAACTGGCCTGTTGGTCCTATGGACCGGTTGGACCAACTGGCCTGTTGGTCCAATGGACCGGTTGGACCAACTGGCATGTTGGTCCTATGGACCGGTTGGACCAACTGGCCTGTTGGTCCTATGGACCGGTTGGACCAACTGGCCTGTTGGTCCTGTGGACCGTTGGACCAACTGGCCTGTTGGTCCTATGGACCGGTTGGACCAACTGGCCTGTTGGTCCTATGGACCGGTTGGACCAACTGGCCTGTTGGTCCTATGGACCGGTTGGACCAACTGGCCTGTTGGTCCTATGGACCGGTTGGACCAACTGGCCTGTTGGTCCTATGGACCGGTTGGACCAACTGGCCTGTTGGTCCTATGGACCGTTGGACCAACTGGCCTGTTGGTCCTATGGACCGGTTGGACCAACTGGCCTGTTGGTCCTATGGACCGTTGGACCAACTGGCCTGTTGGTCCTATGGACCGGTTGGACCAACTGGCCTGTTGGTCCTATGGACCGGTTGGACCAACTGGCCTTTGGTCCTATGGACCGGTTGGACCAACTGGCCTGTTGGTCCTATGGACCGGTTGGACCAACTGGCCTGTTGGTCCTATGGACCGGTTTGACCAACTGGCCTGTTGGTCCTATGGACCGGTTTGGACCAACTGGCCTGTTGGTCCTATGGACCGGTTGGACCAACTGGCCTGTTGGTCCTATGGACCGGTTGGACCAACTGGCCTGTTGGTCCTATGGACCGTTGGACCAACTGGCCTGTTGGTCCTATGGACCGGTTGGACCAACTGGCCTGTTGGTCCTAATGGACCGGTTGGACCAACTGGCCTGTTGGTCCTATGGACCGGTTGGACCAACTGGCCTGTTGGTCCTATGGACCGGTTGGACCAACTGGCCTGTTGGTCCTATGGACCGGTTGGACCAACTGGCCTGTTGGTCCTATGGACCGGTTGGACCAACTGGCCTGTTGGTCCTATGGACCGGTTGGACCAACTGGCCTGTTGGTCCTATGGACCGGTTGGACCAACTGGCCTGTTGGTCCTATGGACCGGTTGGACCAACTGGCCTGTTGGTCCTATGGACCGGTTGGACCAACTGGCCTGTTGCCTATGGACCGGTTGGACCAACTGGCCTGTTGGTCCTATGGACCGGTTGGACCAACTGGCCTGTTGGTCCTATGGACCGGTTGGACCAACTGGCCTGTTGGTCCTATGGACCGGTTGGACCAACTGGCCTGTTGGTCCTATGGACCGGTTGGACCAACTGGCCTGTTGGTCCTATGGACCGGTTGGACCAACTGGCCTGTTGGTCCTATGGACCGGTTGGACCAACTGGCCTGTTGGTCCTGTGGACCGGTTGGACCAACTGGCCTGTTGGTCCTATGGACCGGTTGGACCAACTGGCCTGTTGGTCCTGTGGACCGGTTGGACCAACTGGCCTGTTGGTCCTGTGGACCGTTTGGACCAACTGGCTGTTGGTCCTGTGGACCGGTTTGACCAACTGGCCTGTTGGTCCTATGGACCGGTTGGACCAACTGGCCTGTTGGTCCTGTGGACCGGTTGGACCAACTGGCCTGTTGGTCCTATGGACCGGTTGGACCAACTGGCCTGTTGGTCCTATGGACCGGTTGGACCAACTGGCCTGTTGGTCCTATGGACCGGTTGGACCAACTGGCCTGTTGGTCCTATGGACCGGTTGGACCAACTGGCCTGTTGGTCCTATGGACCGGTTGGACCAACTGGCCTGTTGGTCCTATGGACCGGTTGGACCAACTGGCCTGTTGGTCCTATGGACCGGTTGGACCAACTGGCCTGTTGGTCCTATGGACCGGTTGGACCAACTGGCCTGTTGGTCCTATGGACCGGTTGGACCAACTGGCCTGTTGGTCCTATGGACCGTTGGACCAACTGGCCTGTTGGTCCTATGGACCGGTTGGACCAACTGGCCTGTTGGCCGAATGGACCGGTTGGACCAACTGGCCTGTTGGTCCTATGGACCGGTGGACCAACTGGCCTGTTGGTCCTATGGACCGGTTGGACCAACTGGCATGTTGGTCCTATGGACCGGTTGGACCAACTGGCCTGTTGGTCCTATGGACCGGTTGGACCAACTGGCCTGTTGGTCCTATGGACCGGTTGGACCAACTGGCCTGTTGGTCCTATGGACCGGTTGGACCAACTGGCCTGTTGGTCCTATGGACCGGTTGGACCAACTTGCCTGTTGGTCCAATGGACCGGTTGGACCAACTGGCCTGTTGGCCTAATGGACCGGTTGGACCAACTGGCCTGTTGGTCCTATGGACCGGTTGGACCAACTGGCCTGTTGGTCCTATGGACCGGTTGGACCAACTGGCCTGTTGGTCCTATGGACCGGTTGGACCAACTGGCCTGTTGGTCCTATGGACCGGTTGGACCAACTGGCCTGTTGGTCCTATGGACCGGTTGGACCAACTGGCCTGTTGGTCCTATGGACCGGTTGGACCAACTGGCCTGTTGGTCCTATGGACCGTTGGACCAACTGGCCTGTTGGTCCTGTGGACCGGTTGGACCAACTGGCCTGTTGGTCCTATGGACCGTTGGACCAACTGGCCTGTTGGTCCTATGGACCGGTTGGACCAACTGGCCTGTTGGTCCTATGGACCGGTTGGACCAACTGGCCTGTTGGTCCTATGGACCGGTTGGACCAACTGGCCTGTTGGTCCTATGGACCGGTTGGACCAACTGGCCTGTTGGTCCTATGGACCGTTGGACCAACTGGCCTGTTGGTCCTATGGACCGGTTGGACCAACTGGCCTGTTGGTCCTATGGACCGGTTGGACCAACTGGCCTGTTGGTCCTATGGACCGGTTGGACCAACTGCCTGTTGGTCCTATGGACCGGTTGGACCAACTGGCCTGTCCTGCCTATGGACCGGTTGGACCAACTGGCCTGTTGGTCCTATGGACCGGTTGGACCAACTGGCCTGTTGGTCCTATGGACCGGTTGGACCAACTGGCCTGTTGGTCCTGTGGACCGGTTGGACCAACTGGCCTGTTGGTCCTATGGACCGGTTGGACCAACTGGCCTGTTGGTCCTATGGACCGGTTGGACCAACTGGCCTGTTGGTCCTATGGACCGTTGGACCAACTGGCCTGTTGGTCCTATGGACCGGTTGGACCAACTGGCCTGTTGGTCCTATGGACCGTTTGGACCAACTGGCCTGTTGGTCCTATGGACCGGTTGGACCAACTGGCCTGTTGGTCCTATGGACCGGTTGGACCAACTGGCCTGTTGGTCCTATGGACCGGTTGGACCAACTGGCCTGTTGGTCCTATGGACCGGTTGGACCAACTGGCCTGTTGGTCCTATGGACCGGTTGGACCAACTGGCCTGTTGGTCCTATGGACCGGTTGGACCAACTGGCCTGTTGGTCCTATGGACCGTTTGGACCAACTGGCCTGTTGGTCCTATGGACCGGTTGGACCAACTGGCCTGTTGGTCCTATGGACCGGTTGGACCAACTGGCCTGTTGGTCCTATGGACCGGTTGGACCAACTGGCCTGTTGGTCCTATGGACCGGTTGGACCAACTGGCCTGTTGGTCCTATGGACCGGTTGGACCAACTGGCCTGTTGGTCCTATGGACCGGTTGGACCAACTGGCCTGTTGGTCCTATGGACCGGTTGGACCAACTGGCCTGTTGGTCCTATGGACCGGTTGGACCAACTGGCCTGTTGGTCCTATGGACCGGTTGGACCAACTGGCCTGTTGGTCCCTGTGGACCGGTTGGACCAACTGGCCTGTTGGTCCTGTGGACCGGTTGGACCAACTGGCCTGTTGGTCCTATGGACGGTTGGACCAACTGGCCTGTTGGTCCTATGGACCGGTTGGACCAACTGGCCTGTTGGTCCTATGGACCGTTTGGACCAACTGGCCTGTTGGTCCTATGGACCGGTTGGACCAACTGGCCTGTTGGTCCTATGGACCGGTTGGACCAACTGGCCTGTTGGTCCTATGGACCGTTGGACCAACTGGCCTGTTGGTCCTATGGACCGTTTGGACCAACTGGCCTGTTGGTCCTATGGACCGGTTGGACCAACTGGCCTGTTGGTCCTATGGACCGGTTGGACCAACTGGCCTGTTGGTCCTATGGACCGGTTGGACCAACTGGCCTGTTGGTCCTATGGACCGGTTGGACCAACTGGCCTGTTGGTCCTATGGACCGGTTGGACCAACTGGCCTGTTGGTCCTATGGACCGTTGGACCAACTGGCCTGTTGGTCCTATGGGACCGGTTGGACCAACTGGCCTGTTGGTCCTATGGACCGGTTGGACCAACTGGCCTGTTGGTCCTATGGACCGGTTGGACCAACTGGCCTGTTGGTCCTATGGACCGGTTGGACCAACTGGCCTGTTGGTCCTATGGACCGGTTGGACCAACTGGCCTGTTGGTCCTGTGGACCGGTTGGACCAACTGGCCTGTTGGTCCTATGGACCGGTTGGACCAACTGGCCTGTTGGTCCTATGGACCGTTGGACCAACTGGCCTGTTGGTCCTATGGACCGGTTGGACCAACTGGCCTGTTGGTCCTGTGGACCGGTTGGACCAACTGGCCTGTTGGTCCTGTGGACCGGTTGGACCAACTGGCCTGTTGGTCCTATGGACCGTTTGGACCAACTGGCCTGTTGGTCCTATGGACCGGTTGGACCAACTGGCCTGTTGGTCCTATGGACCGGTTGGACCAACTGGCCTGTTGGTCCTATGGACCGGTTGGACCAACTGGCCTGTTGGTCCTATGGACCGGTTGGACCAACTGGCCTGTTGGTCCTATGGACCGGTTGGACCAACTGCCTGTTGGTCCTATGGACCGGTTGGACCAACTGGCCTGTTGGTCCTATGGACCGGTTGGACCAACTGGCCTGTTGGCCGAATGGACCGGTTGGACCAACTGGCCTGTTGGTCCTATGGACCGGTTGGACCAACTGGCCTGTTGGTCCTATGGACCGGTTGGACCAACTGGCCTGTTGGTCCTATGGACCGGTTGGACCAACTGGCCTGTTGGTCCTATGGACCGGTTGGACCAACTGGCCTGTTGGTCCTATGGACCGGTTGGACCAACTGGCCTGTTGGTCCTGTGGACCGGTTGGACCAACTGGCCTGTTGGTCCTATGGACCGGTTGGACCAACTGGCCTGTTGGTCCTGGGGACCGGTTGGACCAACTGGCCTGTTGGTCCTGTGGACCGGTTGGACCAACTGGCCTGTTGGTCCTGTGGACCGGTTGGACCAACTGGCCTGTTGGTCCTTGGGGACCGGTTGGACCAACTGGCCTGTTGGTCCTGTGGACCGGTTGGACCAACTGGCCTGTTGGTCCTATGGACCGGTTGGACCAACTGGCCTGTTGGTCCCTGGACCGGTTGGACCAACTGGCCTGTTGGTCCTGTGGACCGGTTGGACCACTGGCCTGTTGGTCCTATGGACCGGTTGGACCAACTGGCCTGTTGGTCCTATGGACCGGTTGGACCAACTGGCCTGTTGGTCCTATGGACCGGTTGGACCAACTGGCCTGTTGGTCCTATGGACCGGTTGGACCAACTGGCCTGTTGGTCCTATGGACCGGTTGGACCAACTGGCCTGTTGGTCCTATGGACCGGTTTGGACCAACTGGCCTGTTGGTCCTATGGACCGGTTGGACCAACTGGCCTGTTGGTCCTATGGACCGGTTGGACCAACTGGCCTGTTGGTCCTATGGACCGGTTGGACCAACTGGCCTGTTGGTCCTATGGACCGGTTGGACCAACTGGCCTGTTGGTCCTATGGACCGATTGGACCAACTGGCCTGTTGGTCCTATGGACCGGTTTGGACCAACTGGCCTGTTGGTCCTATGGACCGGTTGGACCAACTGGCCTGTTGGTCCTATGGACCGTTGGACCAACTGGCCTGTTGGTCCTATGGACCGGTTTGGACCAACTGGCCTGTTGGTCCTATGGACCGGTTGGACCAACTGGCCTGTTGGTCCTATGGACCGGTTGGACCAACTGGCCTGTTGGTCCTATGGACCGGTTGGACCAACTGGCCTGTTGGTCCTATGGACCGGTTGGACCAACTGGCCTGTTGGTCCTATGGACCGGTTGGACCAACTGGCCTGTTGGTCCTATGGACCGGTTGGACCAACTGGCCTGTTGGTCCTATGGACCGGTTGGACCAACTGGCCTGTTGGTCCTATGGACCGGTTGGACCAACTGGCCTGTTGGTCCTATGGACCGGTTGGACCAACTGGCCTGTTGGTCCTATGGACCGTTTGGACCAACTGGCCTGTTGGTCCTATGGACCGGTTGGACCAACTGGCCTGTTGGTCCTATGGACCGGTTGGACCAACTGGCCTGTTGGTCCTATGGACCGGTTGGACCAACTGGCCTGTTGGTCCTATGGACCGGTTGGACCAACTGGCCTGTTGGTCCTATGGACCGGTTGGACCAACTGGCCTGTTGGTCCTATGGACCGGTTGGACCAACTGGCCTGTTGGTCCTATGGACCGTTGGACCAACTGGCCTGTTGGTCCTATGGACCGGTTGGACCAACTGGCCTGTTGGCCGATGGACCGGTTGGACCAACTGGCCTGTTGGTCCTATGGACCGGTGGACCAACTGGCCTGTTGGTCCTATGGACCGGTTGGACCAACTGGCCTGTTGGTCCTATGGACCGGTTGGACCAACTGGCCTGTTGGTCCTATGGACCGGTTGGACCAACTGGCCTGTTGGTCCTATGGACCGGTTGGACCAACTGGCCTGTTGGTCCTATGGACCGGTTGGACCAACTGGCCTGTTGGTCCTATGGACCGGTTGGACCAACTGGCCTGTTGGTCCTATGGACCGGTTGACCAACTGGCCTTGTTGTCCTGTGGACCTTGCCCGGGCCTGTGGGTCAGGGGTGTAAACCTTAACTGTTTGTGGACCAACTTTGGTCCTTGTTTTGATCCAACCGGTTGACAGTGGCCTGTGGTTGGACCAACTGGCCTGTTGGTCCTATGGACCGGTTGGACCAACTGGCCTGTTGGTCCTATGGACCGGTTGGACCAACTGGCCTGTTGGTCCTGTGGACCGGTTGGACCAACTGGCCTGTTGGTTTGGACTGTGTTACCGATTGGCCCTTTTGGACCAACTGGCCTGTTGGTCCTGTGGACCGGTTGGACCAACTGGCCTGTTGGTCCTCTTGGACCGGTTGGACCAACTGGCCTGTTGGTCCTATGGACCGGTTGGACCAACTGGCCTGTTGGTCCTATGGACCGGTTGGACCAACTGGCCTGTTGGTCCTATGGACCGGTTGGACCAACTGGCCTGTTGGTCCTATGGACCGGTTGGACCAACTGGCCTGTTGGTCCTATGGACCGGTTGGACCAACTGGCCTGTTGGTCCTATGGACCGGTTGGACCAACTGGCCTGTTGGTCCTATGGACCGGTTGGACCAACTGGCCTGTTGGTCCTATGGACCGGTTGGACCAACTGGCCTGTTGGTCCTATGGACCGGTTGGACCAACTGGCCTGTTGGCCCTAATGGACCGGTTGGACCAACTGGCCTGTTGGTCCTATGGACCGGTTGGACCAACTGGCCTGTTGGTCCTATGGACCGGTTGGACCAACTGGCCTGTTGGTCCTATGGACCGTTGGACCAACTGGCCTGTTGGTCCTATGGACCGGTTGGACCAACTGGCCTGTTGGTCCTATGGACCGGTTGGACCAACTGGCCTGTTGGTCCTATGGACCGGTTGGACCAACTGGCCTGTTGGTCCTATGGACCGGTTGGACCAACTGGCCTGTTGGTCCTATGGACCGGTTGGACCAACTGGCCTGTTGGTCCTATGGACCGGTTGGACCAACTGGCATGTTGGTCCTATGGACCGGTTGGACCAACTGGCCTGTTGGTCCTATGGACCGGTTGGACCAACTGGCCTGTTGGTCCTATGGACCGGTTGGACCAACTGGCCTGTTTGTCCTATGGACCGGTTGGACCAACTGGCCTGTTGGTCCTATGGACCGGTTGGACCAACTGGCCTGTTGGTCCTATGGACCGGTTGGACCAACTGGCCTGTTGGTCCTATGGACCGGTTGGACCCAACTGGCCTGTTGGTCCTATGGACCGGTTGGACCAACTGGCCTGTTGGTCCTGTGGACCGGTTGGACCAACTGGCCTGTTGGTCCTGTGGACCGGTTGGACCAACTGGCCTGTTGGTCCTGTGGACCGGTTGGACCAACTGGCCTGTTGGTCCTATGGACCGGTTGGACCAACTGGCCTGTTGGTCCTATGGACCGGTTGGACCAACTGGCCTGTTGGTCCTATGGACCGGTTGGACCAACTGGCCTGTTGGTCCTATGGACCGGTTGGACCAACTGGCCTGTTGGTCCTATGGACCGGTTGGACCAACTGGCCTGTTGGTCCTATGGACCGGTTGGACCAACTGGCCTGTTGGTCCTATGGACCGGTTGGACCAACTGGCCTGTTGGTCCTATGGACCGGTTGGACCAACTGGCCTGTTGGTCCTATGGACCGGTTGGACCAACTGGCCTGTTGGTCCTATGGACCGGTTGGACCAACTGGCCTGTTGGTCCTATGGACCGGTTGGACCAACTGGCCTGTTGGTCCTATGGACCGGTTGGACCAACTGGCCTGTTGGTCCTATGGACCGGTTGGACCAACTGGCCTGTTGGTCCTATGGACCGGTTGGACCAACTGGCCTGTTGGTCCTATGGACCGGTGGACCAACTGGCCTGTTGGTCCTATGGACCGGTTGGACCAACTGGCCTGTTGGTCCTATGGACCGGTTGGACCAACTGGCCTGTTGGTCCTATGGACCGGTTGGACCAACTGGCCTGTTGGTCCTTGGACCGGTTGGACCAACTGGCCTGTTGGTCCTATGGACCGGTTGGACCAACTGGCCTGTTGGTCCTATGGACCGGTTGGACCAACTGGCCTGTTGGTCCTATGGACCGGTTGGACCAACTGGCCTGTTGGTCCTATGGACCGGTTGGACCAACTGGCCTGTTGGTCCTGTGGACCGGTTGGACCAACTGGCCTGTTGGTCCTATGGACCGGTTGGACCAACTGGCCTGTTGGTCCTGTGGACCGGTTGGACCAACTGGCCTGTTGGTCCTATGGACCGGTTGGACCAACTGGCCTGTTGGTCCTATGGACCGGTTGGACCAACTGGCCTGTTGGTCCTATGGACCGGTTGGACCAACTGGCCTGTTGGTCCTATGGACCGGTTGGACCAACTGGCCTGTTGGTCCTATGGACCGGTTGGACCAACTGGCCTGTTGGTCCTATGGACCGGTTGGACCAACTGGCCTGTTGGTCCTATGGACCGTTGGACCAACTGGCCTGTTGGTCCTATGGACCGGTTGGACCAACTGGCATGTTGGTCCTATGGACCGGTTGGACCAACTGGCCTGTTGGTCCTATGGACCGGTGGACCAACTGGCCTGTTGGTCCTATGGACCGTTGGACCAACTGGCCTGTTGGTCCTATGGACCGGTTGGACCAACTGGCCTGTTGGTCCTATGGACCGGTTGGACCAACTGGCCTGTTGGTCCTATGGACCGGTTGGACCAACTGGCCTGTTGGTCCTATGGACCGGTTGGACCAACTGGCCTGTTGGTCCTATGGACCGGTTGGACCAACTGGCCTGTTGGTCCTATGGACCGGTTGGACCAACTGGCCTGTTGGTCCTATGGACCGGTTGGACCAACTGGCCTGTTGGTCCTATGGACCGGTTGGACCAACTGGCCTGTTGGTCCTATGGACCGGTTGGACCAACTGGCCTGTTGGTCCTATGGACCGGTTGGACCAACTGGCCTGTTGGTCCTATGGACCGGTTGGACCAACTGGCCTGTTGGTCCTATGGACCGGTTGGACCAACTGGCCTGTTGGTCCTATGGACCGGTTGGACCAACTGGCCTGTTGGTCCTATGGACCGTTGGACCAACTGGCCTGTTGGTCCTATGGACCGGTTGGACCAACTGGCCTGTTGGTCCTATGGACCGGTTGGACCAACTGGCCTGTTGGTCCTATGGACCGGTGGACCAACTGGCCTGTTGGTCCTATGGACCGGTTGGACCAACTGGCCTGTTGGTCCTATGGACCGGTTGGACCAACTGGCCTGTTGGTCCTATGGACCGGTTGGACCAACTGGCCTGTTGGTCCTATGGACCGGTTGGACCAACTGGCCTGTTGGTCCTATGGACCGGTTGGACCAACTGGCCTGTTGGTCCTATGGACCGGTTGGACCAACTGGCCTGTTGGTCCTATGGACCGGTTGGACCAACTGGCCTGTTGGTCCTGTGGACCGGTTGGACCAACTGGCCTGTTGGTCCTATGGACCGGTTGGACCAACTGGCCTGTTGGTCCTATGGACCGGTTGGACCAACTGGCCTGTTGGTCCTGTGGACCGGTTGGACCAACTGGCCTGTTGGTCCTATGGACCGGTTGGACCAACTGGCCTGTTGGTCCTATGGACCGGTTTGGACCAACTGGCCTGTTGGTCCTATGGACCGGTTGGACCAACTGGCCTGTTGGTCCTATGGACCGGTTGGACCAACTGGCCTGTTGGTCCTATGGACCGTTTGGACCAACTGGCCTGTTGGTCCTATGGACCGGTTGGACCAACTGGCCTGTTGGTCCTATGGACCGGTTGGACCAACTGGCCTGTTGGTCCTATGGACCGGTTGGACCAACTGGCCTGTTGGGCTATGGACCGGTTGGACCAACTGGCCTGTTGGTCCTATGGACCGGTGGACCACTGGCCTGTTGGTCCTATGGACCGGTTGGACCAACTGGCCTGTTGGTCCTATGGACCGGTTGGACCAACTGGCCTGTTGGTCCTATGGACCGGTTGGACCAACTGGCCTGTTGGTCCAATGGACCGGTTGGACCAACTGGCCTGTTGGTCCTATGGACCGGTTGGACCAACTGGCCTGTTGGTCCTATGGACCGGTTGGACCAACTGGCCTGTTGGTCCTATGGACCGGTTGGACCAACTGGCCTGTTGGTCCTATGGACCGGTTGGACCAACTGGCCTGTTGGTCCTATGGACCGGTTGGACCAACTGGCCTGTTGGTCCTATGGACCGGTTGGACCAACTGGCCTGTTGGTCCTATGGACCGGTTGGACCAACTGGCATGTTGGTCCTATGGACCGGTTGGACCAACTGGCCTGTTGGTCCTATGGACCGGTTGGACCAACTGGCCTGTTGGTCCTATGGGTGGACCGGTTGGACCAACTGGCCTGTTGGTCCTATGGACCGGTTGGACCAACTGGCCTGTTGGTCCTATGGACCGGTTGGACCAACTGGCCTGTTGGTCCTATGGACCGGTTGGACCAACTGGCCTGTTGGTCCTATGGACCGGTTGGACCAACTGGCCTGTTGGTCCTATGGACCGGTTGGACCAACTGGCCTGTTGGTCCTATGGACCGGTTGGACCAACTGGCCTGTTGGTCCTATGGACCGGTTGGACCAACTGGCCTGTTGGTCCTATGGACGGTTGGACCAACTGGCCTGTTGGTCCGATGGACCGGTTGGACCAACTGGCCTGTTGGTCCTATGGACCGGTTGGACCAACTGGCCTGTTGGCCGATGGACCGGTTGGACCAACTGGCCTGTTGGTCCTATGGACCGGTTGGACCAACTGGCCTGTTGGTCCTATGGACCGGTTGGACCAACTGGCCTGTTGGCCGATGGACCGGTTGGACCAACTGGCCTGTTGGTCCTATGGACCGGTTGGACCAACTGGCCTGTTGGTCCTATGGACCGGTTGGACCAACTGGCCTGTTGGTCCTGTGGACCGGTTGGACCAACTGGCCTGTTGGTCCTATGGACCGGTTGGACCAACTGGCCTGTTGGTCCTGTGGACCGGTTGGACCAACTGGCCTGTTGGTCCTGTGGACCGGTTGGACCAACTGGCCTGTTGGTCCTATGGACCGGTTGGACCAACTGGCCTGTTGGTCCTGTGGACCGGTTGGACCAACTGGCCTGTTGGTCCTGTGGACCGGTTGGACCAACTGGCCTGTTGGTCCTATGGACCGGTTGGACCAACTGGCCTGTTGGTCCTGTGGACCGGTTGGACCAACTGGCCTGTTGGTCCTATGGACCGGTTGGACCAACTGGCCTGTTGGTCCTATGGACCGGTTGGACCAACTGGCCTGTTGGTCCTGTGGACCGGTTGGACCAACTGGCCTGTTGGTCCTGTGGACCGGTTGGACCAACTGGCCTGTTGGTCCTGTGGACCGGTTGGACCAACTGGCCTGTTGGTCCTATGGACCGGTTGGACCAACTGGCCTGTTGGTCCTATGGACCGGTTGGACCAACTGGCCTGTTGGTCCTATGGACCGGTTGGAGCAACTGGCCTGTTGGTCCTATGGACCGGTTGGACCAACTGGCCTGTTGGTCCTATGGACCGGTTGGACCAACTGGCCTGTTGGTCCTATGGACCGGTTGGACCAACTGGCCTGTTGGTCCTATGGACCGGTTGGACCAACTGGCCTGTTGGTCCTATGGACCGGTTGGACCAACTGGCCTGTTGGTCCTATGGACCGGTTGGACCAACTGGCCTGTTGGTCCTATGGACCAGTTGGACCAACTGGCCTGTTGGTCCTATGGACCGGTTGGACCAACTGGCCTGTTGGTCCTATGGACCGGTTGGACCAACTGGCCTGTTGGTCCTATGGACCGGTTGGACCAACTGGCCTGTTGGTCCTATGGACCGGTTGGACCAACTGGCCTGTTGGTCCTATGGACCGGTTGGACCAACTGGCCTGTTGGTCCTATGGACCGGTTGGACCCACTGGCCTGTTGGCCGAATGGACCGGTTGGACCAACTGGCCTGTTGGCCGAATGGACCGGTTGGACCAACTGGCCTGTTGGTCCTATGGACCGGTTGGACCAACTGGCCTGTTGGTCCTATGGACCGGTTGGACCAACTGGCCTGTTGGTCCTATGGACCGGTTGGACCAACTGGCATTTTGGTCCTATGGACCGGTTGAACCAACTGGCCTTTTGGTCCTATGGACCGGTTGGACCAACTGGCCTGTTGGTCCTATGGACCGGTTGGACCAACTGGCCTGTTGGTCCTATGGACCGTTGGACCAACTGGCCTGTTGGTCCTATGGACCGGTTGGACCAACTGGCCTGTTGGTCCTATGGACCGGTTGGACCAACTGGCCTGTTGGTCCTATGGACCGGTTGGACCAACTGGCCTGTTGGTCCTATGGACCGGTTGGACCAACTGGCCTGTTGGCCAATGGACCGGTTGGACCAACTGGCCTGTTGGTCCTATGGACCGGTTGGACCAACTGGCCTGTTGGTCCTATGGACCGGTTGGACCAACTGGCCTGTTGGTCCTATGGACCGGTTGGACCAACTGGCCTGTTGGTCCTATGGACCGGTTGGACCAACTGGCCTGTTGGTCCTATGGACCGGTTGGACCAACTGGCCTGTTGGTCCTATGGACCGGGTGGACCAACTGGCCTGTTGGTCCTATGGACCGGTTGGACCAACTGGCCTGTTGGTCCTATGGACCGGTTGGACCAACTGGCCTGTTGGTCCTATGGACCGGTTGGACCAACTGGCCTGTTGGTCCTATGGACCGGTTGGACCAACTGGCCTGTTGGTCCTATGGACCGGTTGGACCAACTGGCCTGTTGGTCCTATGGACCGGTTGGACCAACTGGCCTGTTGGTCCTATGGACCGGTTGGACCAACTGGCCTGTTGGTCCTATGGACCGGTTGGACCAACTGGCCTGTTGGTCCTATGGACCGGTTGGACCAACTGGCCTGTTGGTCCTATGGACCGGTTGGACCAACTGGCCTGTTGGTCCTATGGACCGGTTGGACCAACTGGCCTGTTGGTCCTATGGACCGGTTGGACCAACTGGCCTTTTGGCCGAATGGACCGGTTGGACCAACTGGCATGTTGGTCCTATGGACCGGTTGAACCAACTGGCCTGTCGTCCGAATGGACCGGTTGGACCAACTGGCCTGTTGGTCCTATGGACCGGTTGGACCAACTGGCCTGTTGGCCCTATGGACCGGTTGGACCAACTGGCCTGTTGGTCCGATGGACCGGTTGGACCAACTGGCCTGTTGGTCCTATGGACCGGTTGGACCAACTGGCCTGTTGGTCCTATGGACCGGTTGGACCAACTGGCCTGTTGGTCCTATGGACCGGTTGGACCAACTGGCCTCTGGTCCTATGGACCGGTTGGACCAACTGGCCTGTTGGTCCTATGGACCGGTTGGACCAACTGGCCTGTGGGTCCTGTGGACCGGTTGGACCAACTGGCCTGTTGGTCCTGTGGACCGGTTGGACCAACTGGCCTGTTGGTCCTGTGGACCGGTTGGACCAACTGGCCTGTTGGTCCTATGGACCGGTGGACCAACTGGCCTGTTGGTCCTATGGACCGTTGGACCAACTGGCCTGTTGGTCCTATGGACCGGTTGGACCAACTGGCCTGTTGGTCCTATGGACCGGTTGGACCAACTGGCCTGTTGGTCCTGTGGACCGGTTGGACCAACTGGCCTGTTGGTCCTATGGACCGGTTGGACCAACTGGCCTGTTGGTCCTATGGACCGGTTGGACCAACTGGCCTGTTGGTCCTATGGACCGGTTGGACCAACTGGCCTGTTGGTCCTATGGACCGGTTGGACCAACTGGCCTGTTGGTCCTATGGACCGGTTGGACCAACTGGCCTGTTGGTCCTATGGACCGGTTGGACCAACTGGCCTGTTGGTCCTATGGACCGGTTGGACCAACTGGCCTGTTGGTCCTATGGACCGGTTGGACCAACTGGCCTGTTGGTCCTATGGACCGGTTGGACCAACTGGCCTGTTGGCCAAATGGACCGGTTGGACCAACTGGCCTGTTGGTCCTATGGACCGGTTGGACCAACTGGCCTGTTGGTCCTATGGACCGGTTGGACCAACTGGCATGTTGGTCCTATGGACCGGTTGGACCAACTGGCCTGTTGGTCCTATGGACCGGTTGGACCAACTGGCCTGTTGGTCCTATGGACCGGTTGGACCAACTGGCCTGTTGGTCCTATGGACCGGTTGGACCAACTGGCCTGTTGGTCCTATGGACCGGTTGGACCAACTGGCCTGTTGGTCCTATGGACGGTTGGACCAACTGGCCTGTTGGTCCTATGGACCGGTTGGACCAACTGGCCTGTTGGTCCTATGGACCGGTTGGACCAACTGGCCTGTTGGTCCTATGGACCGGTTGGACCAACTGGCCTGTTGGTCCTATGGACCGGTTGGACCAACTGGCCTGTTGGTCCTATGGACCGGTTGGACCAACTGGCCTGTTGGTCCTATGGACCGGTTGGACCAACTGGCATGTTGGTCCTATGGATCGGTTGGACCAACTGGCCTGTTGGCCCTATGGACCGGTTGGACCAACTGGCCTGTTGGCCGAATGGACCGGTTGGACCAACTGGCCTGTTGGTCCTATGGACCGGTTGGACCAACTGGCCTGTTGGCCGAATGGACCGGTTGGACCAACTGGCCTGTTGGTCCTATGGACCGGTTGGACCAACTGGCCTGTTGGCCCTATGGACCGGTTGGACCAACTGGCTTGTCGGCCTAATGGACCGGTTGGACCAACTGGCCTGTTGGTCCTATGGATCCGTTTGACCAACTGGCCTGTTGGCCGAATGGACCGGTTGGACCAACTGGCCTGTTGGTCCTATGGACCGGTTGGACCAACTGGCCTGTTGGTCCTATGGACCGGTTGGACCAACTGGCCTGTTGGTCCTATGGACCGGTTGGACCAACTGGCCTGTTGGTCCGAATGGACCGGTTGGACCAACTGGCCTTGTCGGTCGTACTATGGACCGGTTGGACCAACTGGCCTGTTGGTCCTATGGACCGGTTGGACCAACTGGCCTGTTGGTCCTATGGACCGGTTGGACCAACTGGCCTGTTGGTCCTATGGACCGGTTGGACCAACTGGCCTGTTGGTCCTATGGACCGGTTGGACCAACTGGCCTGTTGGCCAAATGGACCGGTTGGACCAACTGGCCTGTTGGTCCTATGGACCGGTTTGGACCAACTGGCCTGTTGGTCCTATGGACCGGTTGGACCAACTGGCCTGTTGGTCCTATGGACCGGTTGGACCAACTGGCCTGTTGGTCCTATGGACCGGTTGGACCAACTGGCCTGTTGGTCCTATGGACCGGTTGGACCAACTGGCCTGTTGGTCCTATGGACCGGTTGGACCAACTGGCCTGTTGGTCCTATGGACCGGTTGGACCAACTGGCCTGTTGGTCCTATGGACCGGTTGGACCAACTGGCCTGTTGGCCGAATGGACCGGTTGGACCAACTGGCCTGTTGGCCGAATGGACCGGTTGGACCAACTGGCTTGTTGGTCCTATGGACCGGTTGGACCAACTGGCCTGTTGGTCCTATGGACCGGTTGGACCAACTGGCATGTTGGTCCTATGGACCGGTTGGACCAACTGGCATTTTGGTCCTATGGACCGGTTGGACCAACTGGCCTGTTGGTCCTATGGACCGGTTGGACCAACTGGCCTGTTGGTCCTATGGACCGGTTGGACCAACTGGCCTGTTGGTCCTATGGACCGGTTGGACCAACTGGCCTGTTGGTCCTATGGACCGGTTGGACCAACTGGCCTGTTGGTCCTATGGACCGAGTGGACCAACTGGCATGTTGGTGCTATGGACCGGTTGGACCAACTGGCCTGTTGGTCCTATGGACCGGTTGGACCAACTGGCCTGTTGGCCAAATGGACCGGTTGGACCAACTGGCCTGTTGGTCCTATGGACCGGTTGGACCAACTGGCCTGTTGGTCCTATGGACCGGTTGGACCAACTGGCATGTTGGTCCTATGGACCGATTGGACCAACTGGCCTGTTGGTCCTATGGACCGGTTGACCAACTGGCCTGTTGGTCCTATGGACCGGTTGGACCAACTAGCATGTTGGTCCTATGGACCTATTGGACCAACTGGCCTGTTGGTCCTATGGACCGGTTGGACCAACTGGCATGTTGGTCCTATGGACCGGTTGGACCAACTGGCCTGTTGGTCCTATGGACCGGTTGGACCAACTGGCCTGTTGGTCCTATGGACCGGTTGGACCAACTGGCCTGTTGGTCCTATGGACCGGTTGGACCAACTGGCATGTTGGTCCTATGGACCGGTTGGACCAACTGGCCTGTTGGTCCTATGGACCGGTTGGACCAACTGGCCTGTTGGTCCTATGGACCGGTTGGACCAACTGGCCTGTTGGTCCTATGGACCGGTTGGACCAACTGGCCTGTTGGTCCTATGGACCGGTTGGACCAACTGGCCTGTTGGTCCTATGGACCGGTTGGACCAACTGGCCTGTTGGTCCTATGGACCGGTTGGACCAACTGGCCTTTGGTCCGAATGGACCGGTTTGGACCAACTGGCATGTTGGTCCTATGGACCGGTTGGACCAACTGGCCTGTTGACCGAATGGACCGGTTGGACCAACTGGCATGTTGGTCCTATGGACCGGTTGGACCAACTGGCCTGTTGGCCCTATGGACCGGTTGGACCAACTGGCCTGTTGGCCGAATGGACCGGTTGGACCAACTGGCCTGTTGGTCCTATGGACCGGTTGGACCAACTGGCTTGTTGGTCCTATGGACCGGTTTGGACCAACTGGCCTGTTGGTCCTATGGACCGGTTGGACCAACTGGCCTGTTGGTCCTATGGACCGGTTGGACCAACTGGCCTGTTGGTCCTATGGACCGGTTGGACCAACTGGCCTGTTGGTCCTATGGACCGGTTGGACCAACTGGCCTGTTGGTCCTATGGACCGGTTGGACCAACTGGCCTGTTGGTCCTGTGGACCGGTTGGACCAACTGGCCTGTTGGTCCTGTGGACCGGTTGGACCAACTGGCCTGTTGGTCCTGTGGACCGGTTGGACCAACTGGCCTGTTGGTCCTATGGACCGGTTGGACCAACTGGCCTGTTGGTCCTGTGGACCGGTTGGACCAACTGGCCTGTTGGTCCTATGGACCGGTTGGACCAACTGGCCTGTTGGTCCTATGGACCGGTTGGACAACTGGCCTGTTGGTCCTGGACCGGTTGGACCAACTGGCCTGTTGGTCCTATGGACCGGTTGGACCAACTGGCCTGTTGGTCCTATGGACCGGTTGGACCAACTGGCCTGTTGGTCCTGTGGACCGGTTGGACCAACTGGCCTGTTGGTCCTATGGACCGGTTGGACCAACTGGCCTGTTGGTCCTATGGACCGGTTGGACCAACTGGCCTGTTGGTCCTATGGACCGGTTGGACCAACTGGCCTGTTGGTCCTATGGACCGGTTGGACCAACTGGCCTGTTGGCCAAATGGACCGGTTGGACCAACTGGCCTGTTGGTCCTATGGACCGGTTGGACCAACTGGCCTGTTGGTCCTATGGACCGGTTGGACCAACTGGCCTGTTGGTCCTATGGACCGGTTGGACCAACTGGCCTGTTGGTCCTATGGACCGGTTGGACCAACTGGCATGTTGGTCCTATGGACCGGTTGGACCAACTGGCCTGTTGGTCCTATGGACCGGTTGGACCAACTGGCCTGTTGGTCCTATGGACCGGTTGGACCAACTGGCCTGTTGGTCCTATGGACCGGTTGGACCAACTGGCCTGTTGGTCCTATGGACCGGTTGGACCAACTTGCCTGTTGGTCCTATGGACCGGTTGGACCAACTGGCCTGTTGGTCCTATGGACCGGTTGGACCAACTGGCCTGTTGGTCCTATGGACCGGTTGGACCAACTGGCCTGTTGGTCCTATGGACCGGTTGGACCAACTGGCATGTTGGTCCTATGGACCGGTTGGACCAACTGGCCTGTTGGCCCTATGGACCGGTTGGACCAACTGGCCTGTTGGCCCTATGGACCGGTTGGACCAACTGCCTGTTGGTCCTATGGACCGGTTGGACCAACTGGCCTGCTGGTCCTATGGACCGGTTGGACCAACTGGCATGTTGGTCCTATGGACCGGTTGGACCAACTGGCCTGTTGGTCCCTATGGACCGGTTGGACCAACTGGCCTGTGGTCGGCCTATGGACCGGTTGGACCAACTGGCCTGTTGGTCCTATGGACCGGTTGGACCAACTGGCCTGTTGGCCGATGGACCGGTTGGACCAACTGGCCTGTTGGCCCTATGGACCGGTTGGACCAACTGGCCTGTTGGTCCTATGGACCGGTTGGACCAACTGGCCTGTTGGCCTAATGGACCGGTTGGACCAACTGGCCTGTTGGCCTATGGACCGGTTGGACCAACTGGCCTGTTGGTCCTATGGACCGGTTGGACCAACTGGCCTGTTGGTCCTATGGACCGGTTGGACCAACTGGCCTGTTGGTCCTATGGACCGGTTGGACCAACTGGCCTGTTGGTCCTATGGACCGGTTGGACCAACTGGCCTGTTGGTCCTATGGACCGTTGGACCAACTGGCCTGTTGGCCTATGGACCGGTTGGACCAACTGGCCTGTTGGTCCTATGGACCGGTTGGACCAACTGGCCTGTTGGTCCTATGGACCGGTTGGACCAACTGGCCTGTTGGTCCTATGGACCGGTTGGACCAACTGGCCTGTTGGTCCTATGGACCGGTTGGACCAACTGGCCTGTTGGTCCTATGGACCGGTTGGACCAACTGGCCTGTTGGTCCTATGGACCGGTTGGACCAACTGGCCTGTTGGTCCTATGGACCGGTTGGACCAACTGGCCTGTTGGTCCTATGGACCGGTTGGACCAACTGGCCTGTTGGTCCTATGGACCGGTTGGACCAACTGGCCTGTTGGTCCTATGGACCGGTTGGACCAACTGGCCTGTTGGTCCTATGGACCGGTTGGACCAACTGGCCTGTTGGTCCTATGGACCGGTTGGACCAACTGGCCTGTTGGTCCTATGGACCGGTTGGACCAACTGGCCTGTTGGTCCTATGGACCGGTTGGACCAACTGGCATGTTGGTCCTATGGACGGTTGGACCAACTGGCCTGTTGGTCCTATGGACCGGTTGGACCAACTGGCCTGTTGGTCCTAATGGACCGGTTGGACCAACTGGCCTGTTGGTCCTATGGACCGGTTGGACCAACTGGCCTGTTGGTCCTAATGGACCGGTTGGACCAACTGGCCTGTTGGTCCTATGGACCGGTTGGACCAACTGGCCTGTTGGTCCTATGGACCGGTTGGACCAACTGGCCTGTTGGTCCTATGGACCGGTTGGACCAACTGGCCTGTTGGTCCTATGGACCGGTTGGACCAACTGGCCTGTTGGTCCTATGGACCGGTTGGACCAACTGGCCTGTTGGTCCTATGGACCGGTTGGACCAACTGGCCTGTTGGTCCGAATGGACCGGTTGGACCAACTGGCCTGTTGGTCCTATGGACCGGTTGGACCAACTGGCCTGTTGGCCTAATGGACCGGTTGGACCAACTGGCCTGTTGGTCCTATGGACCGGTTGGACCAACTGGCCTGTTGGTCCTATGGACCGGTTGGACCAACTGGCCTGTTGGTCCTATGGACCGGTTGGACCAACTGGCCTGTTGGTCCTATGGACCGGTTGGACCAACTGGCCTGTTGGTCCTATGGACCGGTTGGACCAACTGGCCTGTTGGTCCTATGGACCGGTTGGACCAACTGGCCTGTTGGTCCTATGGACCGGTTGGACCAACTGGCCTGTTGGTCCTGTGGACCGGTTGGACCAACTGGCCTGTTGGTCCTGTGGACCGGTTGGACCAACTGGCCTGTTGGTCCTATGGACCGGTTGGACCAACTGGCCTGTTGGTCCTATGGACCGGTTGGACCAACTGGCCTGTTGGTCCTATGGACCGGTTGGACCAACTGGCCTGTTGGTCCTATGGACCGGTTGGACCAACTGGCCTGTTGGTCCTATGGACCGGTTGGACCAACTGGCCTGTTGGTCCTGTGGACCGCCGGTTGGACCAACTGGCCTGTTGGTCCTATGGACCGGTTGGACCAACTGGCCTGTTGGTCCTGTGGACCGGTTGGACCAACTGGCCTGTTGGTCCTGTGGACCGGTTGGACCAACTGGCCTGTTGGTCCTATGGACCGGTTGGACCAACTGGCCTGTTGGTCCTATGGACCGGTTGGAGCAACTGGCCTGTTGGTCCTATGGACCGGTTGGACCAACTGGCGTGTTGTTCCTATGGACCGGTTGGACCAACTGGCCTGTTGGTCCTATGGACCGGTTGGACCAACTGGCCTGTTGGTCCTATGGACCGGTTGGACCAACTGGCCAGTCGGTCCTATGGACCGGTTGGACCAACTGGCCTGTTGGTCCTATGGACCGGTTGGACCAACTGGCCTGTTGGTCCTATGGACCGGTTGGACCAACTGGCCTGTTGGTCCTGTGGACCGGTTGGACCAACTGGCCTGTTGGTCCTATGGACCGGTTGGACCAACTGGCCTGTTGGTCCTATGGACCGGTTGGACCAACTGGCCTGTTGGTCCTATGGACCGGTTGGACCAACTGGCCTGTTGGTCCTATGGACCGGTTGGACCAACTGGCCTGTTGGTCCTATGGACCGGTTGGACCAACTGGCCTGTTGGTCCTATGGACCGGTTGGACCAACTGGCCTGTTGGTCCTATGGACCGGTTGGACCAACTGGCCTGTTGGTCCTATGGACCGGTTGGACCAACTGGCCTGTTGGTCCTGTGGACCGGTTGGACCAACTGGCCTGTTGGTCCTATGGACCGGTTTGGACCAACTGGCCTGTTGGTCCTATGGACCGGTTGGACCAACTGGCCTGTTGGTCCTATGGACCGGTTGGACCAACTGGCCTGTTGGTCCTATGGACCGGTTGGACCAACTGGCCTGTTGGCCTATGGACCGGTTGGACCAACTGGCCTGTTGGTCGATGGACCGGTTGGACCAACTGGCCTGTTGGTCCTATGGACCGGTTGGACCAACTGGCCTGTTGGTCCATGGACCGGTTGGACCAACTGGCCTGTTGGTCCTATGGACCGGTTGGACCAACTGGCCTGTTGGTCCTGTGGACCGGTTGGACCAACTGGCCTGTTGGTCCTGTGGACCGGTTGGACCAACTGGCCTGTTGGTCCTTTGGACCGGTTGGACCAACTGGCCTGTTGGTCCTGTGGACCGGTTGGACCAACTGGCCTGTTGGTCCTATGGACCGGTTGGACCAACTGGCCTGTTGGCCTATGGACCGGTTGGACCAACTGGCCTGTTGGTCCTATGGACCGGTTGGACCAACTGGCCTGTTGGTCCAATGGACCGGTTGGACCAACTGGCCTGTTGGTCCTATGGACCGGTTGGACCAACTGGCCTGTTGGTCCTATGGACCGGTTGGACCAACTGGCCTGTTGGTCCTATGGACCGGTTGGACCAACTGGCCTGTTGGTCCTATGGACCGGTTGGACCAACTGGCCTGTTGGTCCTATGGACCGGTTGGACCAACTGGCCTGTTGGTCCTTTGGACCGGTTGGACCAACTGGCCTGTTGGTCCTATGGACCGGTTGGACCAACTGGCCTGTTGGTCCTATGGACCGGTTGGACCAACTGGCCTGTTGGTCCTATGGACCGGTTGGACCAACTGGCCTGTTGGTCCTATGGACCGGTTGGACCAACTGGCCTGTTGGTCCTATGGACCGGTTGGACCAACTGGCCTGTTGGTCCTATGGACCGGTTGGACCAACTGGCCTGTTGGTCCTATGGACCGGTTGGACCAACTGGCCTGTTGGTCCTATGGACCGGTTGGACCAACTGGCCTGTTGGTCCTATGGACCGGTTGGACCAACTGGCCTGTTGGCCTATGGACCGGTTGGACCAACTGGCCTTTGGTCCTATGGACCGGTTGGACCAACTGGCCTGTTGGTCCTATGGACCGGTTGGACCAACTGGCCTGTTGTCCTATGGACCGGTTGGACCAACTGGCCTGTTGGTCCTATGGACCGGTTGGACCAACTGGCCTGTTGGTCCTATGGACCGGTTGGACCAACTGGCCTGTTGGTCCTATGGACCGGTTGGACCAACTGGCCTGTTGGTCCTATGGACCGGTTGGACCAACTGGCCTGTTGGTCCTGTGGACCGGTTGGACCAACTGGCCTGTTGGTCCTATGGACCGGTTGGACCAACTGGCCTGTTGGTCCTATGGACCGGTTGGACCAACTGGCCTGTTGGTCCTATGGACCGGTTGGACCAACTGGCCTGTTGGTCCTATGGACCGGTTGGACCAACTGGCCTTTTGGCCTATGGACCGGTTGGACCAACTGGCATGTTGGTCCTATGGACCGGTTGGACCAACTGGCCTGTCGGTCCTATGGACCGGTTGGACCAACTGGCCTGTTGGTCCTATGGACCGGTTGGACCAACTGGCCTGTTGGTCCTGTGGACCGGTTGGACCAACTGGCCTGTTGGTCCTATGGACCGGTTGGACCAACTGGCCTGTTGGTCCTATGGACCGGTTGGACCAACTGGCCTGTTGGTCCTGTGGACCGGTTGGACCAACTGGCCTGTTGGTCCTATGGACCGGTTGGACCAACTGGCCTGTTGGTCCTATGGACCGGTTGGACCAACTGGCCTGTTGGTCCTATGGACCGGTTGGACCAACTGGCCTGTTGGTCCTATGGACCGTTGGACCAACTGGCCTTTTGGTCCGAATGGACCGGTTGGACCAACTGGCCATGTTGGTCCTATGGACCGTTGTTGGACCAACTGGCCTGTTGGCCGAATGGACCGGTTGGACCAACTGGCCTGTTGGTCCTATGGACCGGTTGGACCAACTGGCCTGTTGGCCCTATGGACCGGTTGGACCAACTGGCCTGTTGGTCCTATGGACCGGTTGGACCAACTGGCCTGTTGGCCGAATGGACCGGTTGGACCAACTGGCCTGTTGGTCCTATGGACCGGTTGGACCAACTGGCCTGTTGGTCCTATGGACCGGTTGGACCAACTGGCCTGTTGGTCCTATGGACCGGTTGGACCAACTGGCCTGTTGGTCCTATGGACCGGTTGGACCAACTGGCCTGTTGGTCCTATGGACCGGTTGGACCAACTGGCCTGTTGGTCCTATGGACCGGTTGGACCAACTGGCCTGTTGGTCCTGTGGACCGGTTGGACCAACTGGCCTGTTGGTCCTGTGGACCGGTTGGACCAACTGGCCTGTTGGTCCTATGGACCGGTTGGACCAACTGGCCTGTTGGTCCTATGGACCGGTTGGACCAACTGGCCTGTTGGTCCTATGGACCGGTTGGACCAACTGGCCTGTTGGTCCTATGGACCGGTTGGACCAACTGGCCTGTTGGTCCTATGGACCGGTTGGACCAACTGGCCTGTTGGTCCTATGGACCGGTTGGACCAACTGGCCTGTTGGTCCTGTGGACCGGTTGGACCAACTGGTCTGTTGGTCCTATGGACCGGTTGGACCAACTGGCCTGTTGGTCCTATGGACCGGTTGGACCAACTGGCCTGTTGGTCCTATGGACCGGTTGGACCAACTGGCCTGTTGGTCCTATGGACCGGTTGGACCAACTGGCCTGTTGGTCCTATGGACCGGTTGGACCAACTGGCCTGTTGGTCCTATGGACCGGTTGGACCAACTGGCCTGTTGGTCCTATGGACCGGTTGGACCAACTGGCCTGTTGGCCGATGGACCGGTTGGACCAACTGGCCTGTTGGTCCTATGGACGGTTGGACCAACTGGCCTGTTGGTCCTATGGACCGGTTGGACCAACTGGCCTTGGTCCTATGGACCGGTTGGACCAACTGGCCTGTTGGTCCTATGGACCGGTTGGACCAACTGGCCTGTTGGTCCTATGGACCGTTGGACCAACTGGCCTGTTGGTCCTTTGGACCGGTTGGACCAACTGGCCTGTTGGTCCTATGGACCGGTTGGACCAACTGGCCTGTTGGTCCTATGGACCGGTTGGACCAACTGGCCTGTTGGCCGTATGGACCGGTTGGACCAACTGGCCTGTTGGTCCTATGGACCGGTTGGACCAACTGGCCTGTTGGTCCTATGGACCGGTTGGACCAACTGGCCTGTTGGCCGAATGGACCGGTTGGACCAACTGGCCTGTTGGCCTATGGACCGGTTGGACCAACTGGCCTGTTGGTCCTATGGACCGGTTGGACCAACTGGCCTGTTGGTCCATGGACCGGTTTGGACCAACTGGCCTGTTGGTCCTATGGACCGTTGGACCAACTGGCCTGTTGGTCCTATGGACCGGTTGGACCAACTGGCCTGTTGGTCCTATGGACCGGTTGGACCAACTGGCCTGTTGGTCCTATGGACCGGTTGGACCAACTGGCCTGTTGGTCCTATGGACCGGTTGGACCAACTGGCCTGTTGGTCCTATGGACCGGTTGGACCAACTGGCCTGTTGGTCCTATGGACCGGTTGGACCAACTGGCCTGTTGGTCCTATGGACCGGTTGGACCAACTGGCCTGTTGGTCCTAATGGACCGGTTGGACCAACTGGCCTGTTGGTCCGAATGGACCGGTTGGACCAACTGGCCTGTTGGTCCTATGGACCGGTTGGACCAACTGGCCTGTTGGTCCTATGGACCGGTTGGACCAACTGGCCTGTTGGTCCTATGGACCGGTTGGACCAACTGGCCTGTTGGTCCTATGGACCGGTTGGACCAACTGGCCTGTTGGTCCTATGGACCGGTTGGACCAACTGGCCTGTTGGTCCTATGGACCGGTTGGACCAACTGGCCTGTTGGTCCTATGGACCGGTTGGACCAACTGGCCTGTTGGTCCTATGGACCGGTTGGACCAACTGGCCTGTTGGTCCTATGGACCGGTTGGACCAACTGGCCTGTTGGTCCTATGGACCGGTTGGACCAACTGGCCTGTTGGTCCTATGGACCGGTTGGACCAACTGGCCTGTTGGTCCTATGGACCGGTTGGACCAACTGGCCTGTTGGTCCTATGGACCGGTTGGACCAACTGGCCTGTTGGTCCTATGGACCGGTTGGACCAACTGGCCTGTTGGTCCTATGGACCGGTTGGACCAACTGGCCTGTTGGTCCTATGGACCGGTTGGACCAACTGGCCTGTTGGTCCTATGGACCGGTTGGACCAACTGGCCATTGGTCCTATGGACCGGTTGGACCAACTGGCCTGTTGGTCCTATGGACCGGTTGGACCAACTGGCCTGTTGGTCCTATGGACCGGTTGGACCAACTGGCCTGTTGGTCCTATGGACCGGTTGGACCAACTGGCCTGTTGGTCCTATGGACCGGTTGGACCAACTGGCCTGTTGGTCCTATGGACCGGTTGGACCAACTGGCCTGTTGGTCCTATGGACCGGTTGGACCAACTGGCCTGTTGGTCCAATGGACCGGTTGGACCAACTGGCCTGTTGGTCCCTATGGACCGGTTGGACCAACTGGCCTGTTGGTCCTATGGACCGGTTGGACCAACTGGCCTGTTGGTCCTATGGACCGGTTGGACCAACTGGCCTGTTGGTCCTATGGACCGGTTGGACCAACTGGCCTGTTGGTCCTATGGACCGGTTGGACCAACTGGCCTGTTGGTCCTATGGACCGGTTGGACCAACTGGCCTGTTGGTCCTATGGACCGGTTGGACCAACTGGCCTGTTGGTCCTATGGACCGGTTGGACCAACTGGCCTGTTGGTCCTGTGGACCGGTTGGACCAACTGGCCTGTTGGTCCTGTGGACCGGTTGGACCAACTGGCCTGTTGGTCCTATGGACCGGTTGGACCAACTGGCCTGTTGGTCCTATGGACCGGTTGGACCAACTGGCCTGTTGGTCCTATGGACCGGTTGGACCAACTGGCCTGTTGGTCCTATGGACCGGTTGGACCAACTGGCCTGTTGGTCCTATGGACCGGTTGGACCAACTGGCCTGTTGGTCCTATGGACCGGTTGGACCAACTGGCCTGTTGGTCCTATGGACCGGTTGGACCAACTGGCCTGTTGGTCCTATGGACCGGTTGGACCAACTGGCCTGTTGGTCCTATGGACCGGTTGGACCAACTGGCCTGTTGGTCCTATGGACCGGTTTGACCAACTGGCCTAGTCGTCCTATGGACCGGTTGGACCAACTGGCCTGTTGGTCCTATGGACCGGTTGGACCAACTGGCCTGTTGGTCCTATGGACCGGTTGGACCAACTGGCCTGTTGGTCCTATGGACCGGTTGGACCAACTGGCCTGTTGGTCCTATGGACCGGTTGGACCAACTGGCCTGTTGGTCCTATGGACCGGTTGGACCAACTGGCCTGTTGGTCCTATGGACCGGTTGGACCAACTGGCCTGTTGGTCCTATGGACCGGTTGGACCAACTGGCCTGTTGGTCCTATGGACCGGTTGGACCAACTGGCCTGTTGGTCCTATGGACCGGTTGGACCAACTGGCCTGTTGGCCGAATGGACCGGTTGGACCAACTGGCCTGTTGGTCCTATGGACCGGTTGGACCAACTGGCCTGTTGGTCCTATGGACCGGTTGGACCAACTGGCCTGTTGGTCCTATGGACCGGTTGGACCAACTGGCCTGTTGGTCCTTTGGACCGGTTGGACCAACTGGCCTGTTGGTCCTATGGACCGGTTGGACCAACTGGCCTGTTGGTCCTTTGGACCGGTTGGACCAACTGGCCTGTTGGTCCTGTGGACCGGTTGGACCAACTGGCCTGTTGGTCCTATGGACCGGTTGGACCAACTGGCCTGTTGGTCCTATGGACCGGTTGGACCAACTGGCCTGTTGGTCCTATGGACCGGTTGGACCAACTGGCCTGTTGGCCGAATGGACCGGTTGGACCAACTGGCCTGTTGGTCCTATGGACCGGTTGGACCAACTGGCCTGTTGGTCCAATGGACCGGTTGGACCAACTGGCCTGTTGGTCCTATGGACCGGTTGGACCAACTGGCCTGTTGGTCCTGTGGACCGGTTGGACCAACTGGCCTGTTGGTCCTATGGACCGGTTGGACCAACTGGCCTGTTGGTCCTATGGACCGGTTGGACCAACTGGCCTGTTGGTCCTATGGACCGGTTGGACCAACTGGCCTGTTGGCCTATGGACCGGTTGGACCAACTGGCCTGTTGGTCCGATGGACCGG
The DNA here is from genome assembly GCA_947471745.1 of Closterium sp. Naga37s-1. Classification (NCBI taxonomy): domain Eukaryota; kingdom Viridiplantae; phylum Streptophyta; class Zygnematophyceae; order Desmidiales; family Closteriaceae; genus Closterium; species Closterium sp. Naga37s-1. The sequence continues at coordinate 15,659 of CANJKZ010001185.1, read as the reverse complement.
TTGGACCAACTGGCCTGTTGGTCCTATGGACCGGTTGGACCAACTGGCCTGTTGGTCCATGGACCGGTTGGACCAACTGGCCTGTTGGTCCTATGGACCGTTTGGACCAACTGGCCTGTTGGTCCTATGGACCGGTTGGACCAACTGGCCTGTTGGTCCTATGGACCGGTTGGACCAACTGGCCTGTTGGTCCTATGGACCGGTTGGACCAACTGGCCTGTTGGTCCTATGGACCGTTTGGACCAACTGGCCTGTTGGTCCTATGGACCGGTTGGACCAACTGGCCTGTTCGGTCCTATGGACCGGTTGGACCAACTGGCCTGTTGGTCCTATGGACCGGTTGGACCAACTGGCCTGTTGGTCCTATGGACCGGTTGGACCAACTGGCCTGTTGGTCCTATGGACCGGTTGGACCAACTGGCCTGTTGGTCCTATGGACCGGTTGGACCAACTGGCCTGTTGGTCCTATGGACCGGTTGGACCAACTGGCCTGTTGGTCCTATGGACCGGTTGGACCAACTGGCCTGTTGGTCCTATGGACCGGTTGGACCAACTGGCCTGTTGGTCCTATGGACCGGTTGGACCAACTGGCCTGTTGGTCCTATGGACCGGTTGGACCAACTGGCCTGTTGGTCCTATGGACCGGTTGGACCAACTGGCCTGTTGGTCCTATGGACCGGTTGGACCAACTGGCCTGTTGGTCCTATGGACCGGTTGGACCAACTGGCCTGTTGGTCCTGTGGACCGGTTGGACCAACTGGCCTGTTGGTCCTATGGACCGGTTGGACCAACTGGCCTGTTGGTCCTATGGACCGGTTGGACCAACTGGCCTGTTGGTCCTATGGACCGGTTGGACCAACTGGCCTGTTGGTCCTATGGACCGGTTGGACCAACTGGCCTGTTGGCCTATGGACCGGTTGGACCAACTGGCCTGTTGGCCGAATGGACCGGTTGGACCAACTGGCCTGTTGGTCCTATGGACCGGTTGGACCAACTGGCCTGTTGGTCCTATGGACCGGTTGGACCAACTGGCCTGTTGGTCCTATGGACCGGTTGGACCAACTGGCCTGTTGGTCCTATGGACCGGTTGGACCAACTGGCCTGTTGTCCTTTGGACCGGTTGGACCAACTGGCCTGTTGGTCCTATGGACCGGTTGGACCAACTGGCCTGTTGGCCCTATGGACCGTTTGGACCAACTGGCCTGTTGGCCGAATGGACCGGTTGGACCAACTGGCCTGTTGGTCCTATGGATCGGTTGGACCAACTGGCCTGTTGGTCCAATGGACCGGTTGGACCAACTGGCCTGTCGGTCCTATGGACCGGTTGGACCAACTGGCCTGTTGGTCCTATGGACCGGTTGGACCAACTGGCCTGTTGGTCCTGTGGACCGGTTGGACCAACTGGCCTGTTGGTCCTATGGACCGGTTGGACCAACTGGCCTGTTGGTCCTATGGACCGGTTGGACCAACTGGCCTGTTGGTCCTATGGACCGGTTGGACCAACTGGCCTGTTGGTCCTATGGACCGGTTTGGACCAACTGGCCTGTTGGTCCTATGGACCGGTTGGACCAACTGGCCTGTTGGTCCTATGGACCGGTTGGACCAACTGGCCTGTTGGTCCTATGGACCGGTGGACCAACTGGCCTGTTGGTCCTATGGACCGGTTGGACCAACTGGCCTGTTGGTCCTATGGACCGGTTGGACCAACTGGCCTGTTGGTCCTATGGACCGGTTGGACCAACTGGCCTGTTGGTCCTATGGACCGGTTGGACCAACTGGCCTGTTGGTCCTATGGACCCGTTTGGACCAACTGGCCTGTTGGTCCTATGGACCGGTTGGACCAACTGGCCTGTTGGTCCTATGGACCGGTTGGACCAACTGGCCTGTTGGTCCTATGGACCGGTTGGACCAACTGGCCTGTTGGTCCTATGGACCGGTTGGACCAACTGGCCTGTTGGTCCTATGGACCGGTTGGACCAACTGGCCTGTTGGTCCTATGGACCGGTTGGACCAACTGGCCTGTTGGTCCTATGGACCGGTTGGACCAACTGGCCTGTTGGTCCTATGACCGGTTGGACCAACTGGCCTGTTGGTCCTATGGACCGGTTGGACCAACTGGCCTGTTGGCCGGATGGACCGGTTGGACCAACTGGCCTGTTGGTCCTATGGACCGGTTGGACCAACTGGCCTGTTGGTCCTATGGACCGGTTGGACCAACTGGCCTGTTGGTCCTATGGACCGGTTGGACCAACTGGCCTGTTGGTCCTATGGACGGTTGGACCAACTGGCCTGTTGGTCCTATGGACCGGTTGGACCAACTGGCCTGTTGGTCCTATGGACCGGTTGGACCAACTGGCCTGTTGGTCCTATGGACCGGTTGGACCAACTGGCCTGTTGGTCCTTGGACCGGTTGGACCAACTGGCCTGTTGGTCCTATGGACCGGTTGGACCAACTGGCCTGTTGGTCCTATGGACCGGTTGGACCAACTGGCCTGTTGTCCTATGGACCGGTTGGACCAACTGGCCTGTTGGTCCTATGGACCGGTTGGACCAACTGGCCTGTTGGTCCTATGGACCGGTTGGACCAACTGGCCTGTTGGCCCTATGGACCGGTTGGACCAACTGGCCTGTTGGCCGAATGGACCGGTTGGACCAACTGGCCTGTTGGTCCTATGGACCGGTTGGACCAACTGGCCTGTTGGTCCATGGACCGGTTGGACCAACTGGCCTGTTGGTCCTATGGACCGGTTGGACCAACTGGCCTGTTGGTCCTATGGACCGGTTGGACCAACTGGCCTGTTGGTCCTATGGACCGGTTGGACCAACTGGCCTGTTGGTCCTATGGACCGTTTGGACCAACTGGCCTGTTGGTCCTATGGACCGGTTGGAACCAACTGGCCTGTTGGCCCTATGGACCGGTTGGACCAACTGGCCTGTTGGCCTAATGGACCGGTTGGACCAACTGGCCTGTTGGTCCTAATGGACCGGTTGGACCAACTGGCCTGTTGGTCCTATGGACCGGTTGGACCAACTGGCCTGTTGGTCCTATGGACCGGTTGGACCAACTGGCCTGTTGGTCCTATGGACCGGTTGGACCAACTGGCCTGTTGGTCCTGTGGACCGGTTGGACCAACTGGCCTGTTGGTCCTATGGACCGGTTGGACCAACTGGCCTGTTGGTCCTTTGGACCGGTTGGACCAACTGGCCTGTTGGTCCTATGGACCGGTTGGACCAACTGGCCTGTTGGTCCTATGGACCGGTTGGACCAACTGGCCTGTTGGTCCTGGGACCGGTTGGACCAACTGGCCTGTTGGTCCTATGGACCGTTTGGACCAACTGGCCTGTTGGCCTAATGGACCGGTTGGACCAACTGGCCTGTTGGCCTATGGACCGGTTGGACCAACTGGCCTGTTGGTCCTATGGACCGGTTGGACCAACTGGCCTGTTGGTCCTATGGACCGGTTGGACCAACTGGCCTTGGTCCTATGGACCGGTTGGACCAACTGGCCTGTTGGTCCTATGGACCGGTAGGACCAACTGGCCTGTTGGTCCTATGGACCGGTTGGACCAACTGGCCTGTTGGTCCTATGGACCGGTTGGACCAACTGGCCTGTTGGTCCTATGGACCGGTTGGACCAACTGGCCTGTTGGTCCTATGGACCGGTTGGACCAACTGGCCTGTTGGTCCTATGGACCGGTTGGACCAACTGGCCTGTTGGCCTAATGGACCGGTTGGACCAACTGGCCTGTTGGCCTATGGACCGGTTGGACCAACTGGCCTGTTGGTCCTATGGACCGGTTGGACCAACTGGCCTGTTGGTCCAATGGACCGGTTGGACCAACTGGCCTGTTGGTCCTATGGACCGGTTGGACCAACTGGCCTGTTGGTCCTATGGACCGGTTGGACCAACTGGCCTGTTGGTCCTATGGACCGGTTGGACCAACTGGCCTGTTGGTCCTATGGACCGGTTGGACCAACTGGCCTGTTGGTCCTATGGACCGGTTGGACCAACTGGCCTGTTGGTCCTATGGACCGGTTGGACCAACTGGCCTGTTGGTCCTATGGACCGGTTGGACCAACTGGCCTGTTGGTCCTATGGACCGGTTGGACCAACTGGCCTGTTGGTCCTATGGACCGGTTGGACCAACTGGCCTGTTTGGTCCTAATGGACCGGTTGGACCAACTGGCATGTTGGTCCTATGGACCGGTTGGACCAACTGGCCTGTTGGTCCTATGGACCGGTTGGACCAACTGGCATGTTGGTCCTATGGACCGGTTGGACCAACTGGCCTGTTGGTCCTATGGACCGGTTGGACCAACTGGCCTGTTGGTCCTATGGACCGGTTGGACCAACTGGCCTGTTGGTCCTATGGACCGGTTGGACCAACTGGCCTGTTGGTCCTATGGACCGGTTGGACCAACTGGCCTGTTGGTCCTATGGACCGGTTGACCAACTGGCCTGTTGGTCCTATGGACCGGTTGGACCAACTGGCCTGTTGGTCCTATGGACCGGTTGGACCAACTGGCCTGTTGGTCCTATGGACCGGTTGGAACCAACTGGCCTGTTGGTCCTATGGACCGGTTGGACCAACTGGCCTGTTGGTCCTATGGACCGGTTGGACCAACTGGCCTGTTGGTCCTATGGACCGGTTGGACCAACTGGCCTGTTGGTCCTATGGACCGGTTGGACCAACTGGCCTGTTGGTCCTATGGACCGGTTGGACCAACTGGCCTGTTGGCCTATGGACCGGTTGGACCAACTGGCCTGTTGGTCCTATGGACCGGTTGGACCAACTGGCCTGTTGGTCCTATGGACCGGTTGGACCAACTGGCCATGTTGGTCCTATGGACCGGTTGGACCAACTGGCCTGTTGGTCCTATGGACCGGTTGGACCAACTGGCCTGTTGGTCCTATGGACCGGTTGGACCAACTGGCCTGTTGGTCCTATGGACCGGTTGGACCAACTGGCCTGTTGGTCCTATGGACCGGTTGGACCAACTGGCCTGTTGGTCCTATGGACCGGTTGGACCAACTGGCCTGTTGGTCCTATGGACCGGTTGGACCAACTGGCCTGTTGGTCCTATGGACCGGTTGGACCAACTGGCCTGTTGGTCCTATGGACCGGTTGGACCAACTGGCCAGTTGGTCCTATGGACCGTTGGACCAACTGGCCTGTTGGTCCTATGGACCGGTTGGACCAACTGGCCTGTTGGTCCTATGGACCGGTTGGACCAACTGGCCTGTTGGTCCTATGGACCGGTTGGACCAACTGGCCTGTTGGTCCTATGGACCGGTTGGACCAACTGGCCTGTTGGTCCTATGGACCGGTTGGACCAACTGGCCTGTTGGGTCCTATGGACCGGTTGGACCAACTGGCCTGTTGGTCCTATGGACCGGTTGGACCAACTGGCCTGTTGGTCCTATGGACCGGTTGGACCAACTGGCCTGTTGGTCCTATGGACCGGTTGGACCAACTGCCTGTTGGTCCTATGGACCGGTTGGACCAACTGGCCTGTTGGTCCTATGGACCGGTTGGACCAACTGGCCTGTTGTCCTATGGACCGGTTGGACCAACTGGCCTGTTGGTCCTATGGACCGGGTTGGACCAACTGGCCTGTTGGTCCTATGGACCGGTTGGACCAACTGGCCTGTTGGTCCTATGGACCGGTTGGACCAACTGGCCTGTTGGTCCTATGGACCGGTTGGACCAACTGGCCTGTTGGTCCTATGGACCGGTTGGACCAACTGGCCTGTTGGTCCTATGGACCGGTTGGACCAACTGGCCTGTTGGTCCTATGGACCGGTTGGACCAACTGGCCTGTTGGTCCTATGGACCGGTTGGACCAACTGGCCTGTTGGTCCTATGGACCGGTTGGACCAACTGGCCTGTTGGTCCTATGGACCGGTTGGACCAACTGGCCTGTTGGTCCTATGGACCGGTTGGACCAACTGGCCTGTTGGCCTATGGACCGTTTGGACCAACTGGCCTGTTGGTCCTATGGACCGGTTGGACCAACTGGCCTGTTGGTCCTATGGACCGGTTGGACCAACTGGCATGTGGGTCCTATGGACCGGTTGGACCAACTGGCCTGTTGGCCTATGGACCGGTTGGACCAACTGGCCTGTTGGTCCTATGGACCGGTTGGACCAACTGGCCTGTTGGTCCTATGGACCGGTTGGACCAACTGGCCTGTTGGTCCTATGGACCGGTTGGACCAACTGGCCTGTTGGTCCTATGGACCGGTTGGACCAACTGGCCTGTTGGTCCTATGGACCGGTTGGACCAACTGGCCTGTTGGTCCTATGGACCGGTTGGACCAACTGGCCTGTTGGTCCTATGGACCGGTTGGACCAACACTGGCCTGTTGGTCCTATGGACCGGTTGGACCAACTGGCCTGTTGGTCCTGTGGACCGGTTGGACCAACTGGCCTGTCGGTCCTATGGATGGACCGGTTGGACCAACTGGCCTGTTGGTCCTATGGACCGGTTGGACCAACTGGCCTGTTGGTCCTGTGGACCGGTTGGACCAACTGGCCTGTTGGTCCTATGGACCGTTGGACCAACTGGCCTGTTGGTCCTATGGACCGGTTGGACCAACTGGCCTGTTGGTCCTATGGACCGGTTGGACCAACTGGCCTGTTGGTCCTATGGACCGGTTGGACCAACTGGCCTGTTGGTCCTATGGACCGGTTGGACCAACTGGCCTGTTGGTCCTATGGACGGTTGGACCAACTGGCCTGTTGGTCCTATGGACCGGTTGGACCAACTGGCCTGTTGGTCCTATGGACCGGTTGGACCAACTGGCCTGTTGGTCCTATGGACCGGTTGGACCACTGGCCTGTTGGTCCTGTGGACCGGTTGGACCAACTGGCCTGTTGGTCCTATGGACCGGTTGGACCAACTGGCCTGTTGGTCCTATGGACCGGTTGGACCAACTGGCCTGTTGGTCCTATGGACCGGTTGGACCAACTGGCCTGTTGGTCCTATGGACCGGTTGGACCAACTGGCCTGTTGGTCCTATGGACCGGTTGGACCAACTGGCCTGTTGGTCCTATGGACCGGTTGGACCAACTGGCCTGTTGGTCCTATGGACCGGTTGGACCAACTGGCCTGTTGGCCGAATGGACCGGTTGGACCAACTGGCCTGTTGGTCCTATGGACCGGTTGGACCAACTGGCCTGTTGGTCCTATGGACCGGTTGGACCAACTGGCCTGTTGGTCCTATGGACCGGTTGGACCAACTGGCCTGTTGTCCTGTGACCGGTTGGACCAACTGGCCTGTTGGTCCTATGGACCGGTTGGACCAACTGGCCTGTTGGTCCTATGGACCGGTTGGACCAACTGGCCTGTTGGTCCTATGGACCGGTTGGACCAACTGGCCTGTTGCCGATGGACCGGTTGGACCAACTGGCCTGTTGGTCCTAATGGACCGGTTGGACCAACTGGCCTGTTGGTCCTATGGACCGGTTTGACCAACTGGCCTGTTGGTCCAATGGACGGTTGGACCAACTGGCCTGTTGGTCCTATGGACCGGTTGGACCAACTGGCCTGTTGGTCCTATGGACCGGTTGGACCAACTGGCCTGTTGGTCCTATGGACCGGTTGGACCAACTGGCCTGTTGGTCCTATGGACCGGTTGGACCAACTGGCCTGTTGGTCCTATGGACCGGTTGGACCAACTGGCCTGTTGGTCCTATGGACCGGTTGGACCAACTGGCCTGTTGGTCCTATGGACCGGTTGGACCAACTGGCCTGTTGGTCCTATGGACCGGTTGGACCAACTGGCCTGTTGGTCCTATGGACCGGTTGGACCAACTGCCTTTTGGTCCTATGGACGGTTGGACCAACTGGCCTGTTGGTCCTATGGACCGGTTGGAAAACCAACTTTCCCTGTGGACCGAAACCAACTGGACCGGTTTGGACGAAGGACCAACTGGCCTGTTGGTCCTATGGACCGGTTGGACCAACTGGCCTGTTGGTCCTATGGACCGGTTGGACCAACTGGCCTGTTGGTCCTATGGACCGGTTGGACCAACTGGCCTGTTGGTCCTATGGACCGGTTGGACCAACTGGCCTGTTGGTCCTGTGGACCGGTTGGACCAACTGGCCTGTTGGTCCTGTGGACCGGTTGGACCAACTGGCCTGTTGGTCCTATGGACCGTTGGACCAACTGGCCTGTTGGTCCTATGGACCGGTTGGACCAACTGGCCTGTTGGTCCTATGGACCGGTTGGACCAACTGGCCTGTTGGTCCTATGGACCGGTTGGACCAACTGGCCTGTTGGTCCTATGGACCGGTTGGACCAACTGGCCTGTTGGTCCTATGGACCGGTTGGACCAACTGGCCTGTTGGTCCTATGGACCGGTTGGACCAACTGGCCTGTTGGCCCTATGGACCGGTTGGACCAACTGGCCTGTTGGTCCTATGGACCGGTTGGACCAACTGGCCTGTTGGTCCTATGGACCGGTTGGACCAACTGGCCTGTTGGTCCTATGGACCGGTTGGACCAACTGGCCTGTTGGTCCTATGGACCGGTTGGACCAACTGGCCTGTTGGTCCTATGTGGACCGGTTGGACCAACTGGCCTGTTGGTCCTATGGACCGGTTGGACCAACTGGCCTGTTGGCCTATGGACCGGTTGGACCAACTGGCCTGTTGGTCCTATGGACCGGTTGGACCAACTGGCCTGTTGGTCCTATGGACCGGTTGGACCAACTGGCCTGTTGGTTACTAATGGACCGGTTTGGAACCTGGCCTGTTGGTCCTGTGGGACCGGTTGGACCAACTGGCCTGTTGGTCCTATGGACCGGTTGGACCAACTGGCCTGTTGGTCCTATGGACCGGTTGGACCAACTGGCCTGTTGGTCCTATGGACCGGTTGGACCAACTGGCCTGTTGGTCCATGGACCGGTTGGACCAACTGGCCTGTTGGTCCTATGGACCGGTTGGACCAACTGGCCTGTTGGTCCTATGGACCGGTTGGACCAACTGGCCTGTTGGTCCTATGGACCGGTTGGACCAACTGGCCTGTTGGTCCTTGGACCGGTTGGACCAACTGGCCTGTTGGTCCTATGGACCGGTTGGACCAACTGGCCTGTTGGTCCTATGGACCGGTTGGACCAACTGGCCTGTTGGTCCTATGGACCGGTTGGACCAACTGGCCTGTTGGTCCTATGGACCGGTTGGACCAACTGGCCTGTTGGCCGAATGGACCGGTTGGACCAACTGGCCTGTTGGTCCTATGGACCGGTTGGACCAACTGGCCTGTTGGTCCTATGGACCGGTTGGACCAACTGGCCTGTTGGTCCTATGGACCGTTTTGGACCAACTGGCCTGTTGGTCCTATGGACCGGTTGGACCAACTGGCCTGTTGGTCCTATGGACCGGTTGGACCAACTGGCCTGTTGGTCCTATGGACCGGTTGGACAACTGGGTTGCGGCCCGGATGGCCAGTTTGGCAACTGCCGGTTGGACCATAACTGGCCTGTTGGTCCTATGGACCGGTTGGACCAACTGGCCTGTTGGTCCTATGGACCGGTTGGACCAACTGGCCTGTTGGTCCTATGGACCGGTTGGACCAACTGGCCTGTTGGTCCTATGGACCGGTTGGACCAACTGGCCTGTTGGTCCTATGGACCGGTTGGACCAACTGGCCTGTTGGCCGAATGGACCGTTTGGACCAACTGGCCTGTTGGTCCTATGGACCGTTGGACCAACTGGCCTGTTGGCCTATGGACCGGTTGGACAACTGGCCTGTTGGTCCTATGGACCGGTTGGACCAACTGGCCTGTTGGTCCTATGGACCGGTTGGACCAACTGGCCTGTTGGTCCTATGGACCGGTTGGACCAACTGGCCTGTTGGTCCTGTGGACCGGTTGGACCAACTGGCCTGTTGGTCTCCTGTGACCGGTTGGACCAACTGGCCTGTTGGTCCTGTGGACCGGTTGGACCAACTGGCCTGTTGGTCCTATGGACCCGGTTGGACCAACTGGCCTGTTGGTCCTTTGGACCGGTTGGACCAACTGGCCTGTTGGTCCTATGGACCGTTGGACCAACTGGCCTGTTGGTCCTATGGACCGGTTGGACCAACTGGCCTGTTGGTCCTGTGGACCGGTTGGACCAACTGGCCTGTTGGTCCTATGGACCGGTTGGACCAACTGGCCTGTTGGTCCTATGGACCGGTTGGACCAACTGGCCTGTTGGTCCTATGGACCGGTTGGACCAACTGGCCTGTTGGTCCTATGGACCGGTTGGACCAACTGGCCTGTTGGTCCTATGGACCGGTTGGACCAACTGGCCTGTTGGTCCTATGGACCGGTTGGACCAACTGGCCTGTTGGTCCTATGGACCGGTTTGGACCAACTGGCCTGTTGGTCCTATGGACCGGTTGGACCAACTGGCCTGTTGGTCCTATGGACCGGTTGGACCAACTGGCCTGTTGGTCCTATGGACCGGTTGGACCAACTGGCCTGTTGGTCCTATGGACCGGTTGGACCAACTGGCCTGTTGGTCCTATGGACCGGTTGGACCAACTGGCCTGTTGGCCGAATGGACCGGTTGGACCAACTGGCCTGTTGGTCCTATGGACCGGTTGGACCAACTGGCCTGTTGGGATGGACCGGGGGGTTGGTCCAATGGACCGGTTGGACCAACTGGCCTGTTGGTCCTATGGACCGGTTGGACCAACTGGCTCTGTTGTCCTATGGACCGGTTGGACCAACTGGCCTGTTGGTCCTATGGACCGGTTGGACCAACTGGCCTGTTGGTCCTATGGACCGGTTGGACCAACTGGCCTGTTGGTCCTATGGACCGGTTGGACCAACTGGCCTGTTGGTCCTGAATGGACCGGTTGGACCAACTGGCCTGTTGGTCCTATGGACCGGTTGGACCAACTGGCCTGTTGTCCTAATGGACCGGTTGGACCAACTGGCCTGTTGGTCCTATGGACCGGTTGGACCAACTGGCCTGTTGGTCCTATGGACCGGTTGGACCAACTGGCCTGTTGGTCCTATGGACCGGTTGGACCAACTGGCCTGTTGGTCCTATGGACCGGTTGGACCAACTGGCCTGTTGGTCCTATGGACCGGTTGGACCAACTGGCCTGTTGGTCCTATGGACCGGTTGGACCAACTGGCCTGTTGGTCCTATGGACCGGTTGGACCAACTGGCCTGTTGGTCCTATGGACCGGTTGGACCAACTGGCCTGTTGGTCCTAATGGACCGGTTGGACCAACTGGCCTGTTGGTCCTATGGACCGGTTGGACCAACTGGCCTGTTGGTCCTATGGACCGGTTGGACCAACTGGCCTGTTGGTCCTATGGACCGGTTGGACCAACTGGCCTGTTGGTCCTATGGACCGGTTGGACCAACTGGCCTGTTGGTCCTATGGACCGTTTGGACCAACTGGCCTGTTGGTCCTATGGACCGGTTGGACCAACTGGCCTGTTGGTCCTATGGACCGGTTGGACCAACTGGCCTGTTGGTCCTATGGACCGGTTGGACCAACTGGCCTGTTGGTCCTATGGACCGGTTGGACCAACTGGCCTGTTGGTCCTATGGACCGGTTGGACCAACTGGCCTGTTGGTCCAATGGACCGGTTGGACCAACTGGCCTGTTGGTCCTATGGACCGGTTGGACCAACTGGCCATGGTGGTCCTATGGACCTGGGTAGGTTGGACCAACTGGCCTGTTGGTCCTATGGACCGGTTGGACCAACTGGCCTGTTGGTCCTATGGACCGGTTGGACCAACTGGCCTGTTGGTCCTATGGACCGGTTGGACCAACTGGCCTGTTGGTCCATGGACCGGTTGGACCAACTGGCCTGTTGGTCCTATGGACCGGTTGGACCAACTGGCCTGTTGGTCCTATGGACCGGTTTGACCAACTGGCCTGTTGGTCCTATGGACCGGTTGGACCAACTGGCCTGTTGGTCCTATGGACCGGTTGGACCAACTGGCCTGTTGGTCCTATGGACCGGTTGGACCAACTGGCCTGTTGGTCCTATGGACCGGTTGACCAACTGGCCTGTTGGTCCTATGGACCGGTTGGACCAACTGGCCTGTTGGTCCTATGGACCGTTGGACCAACTGCCTGTTGGTCCTATGGACCGGTTGGACCAACTGGCCTGTTGGTCCTATGGACCGGTTGGACCAACTGGCCTGTTGGTCCTATGGACCGGTTGGACCAACTGGCCTGTTGGTCCTATGGACCGGTTGGACCAACTGGCCTGTTGGTCCTATGGACCGGTTGGACCAACTGGCCTGTTGGTCCTATGGACCGGTTGGACCAACTGGCCTGTTGGTCCTATGGACCGGTTGGACCAACTGGCCTGTTGGCCTATGGACCGGTTGGACCAACTGGCCTGTTGGTCCTATGGACCGGTTGGACCAACTGGCCTGTTGGTCCTATGGACCGGTTGGACCAACTGGCCTGTTGGTCCTATGGACCGGTTGGACCAACTGGCCTGTTGGTCCTATGGACCGGTTGGACCAACTGGCCTGTTGGTCCTATGGACCGGTTGGACCAACTGGCCTGTTGGTCCTATGGACCGGTTGGACCAACTGGCCTGTTGGTCCTATGGACCGGTTGGACCAACTGGCCTGTTGGTCCTATGGACCGGTTGGACCAACTGGCCTGTTGGTCCTATGGACCGGTTGGACCAACTGCCTGTTGGTCCTATGGACCGGTTGGACCAACTGGCCTGTTGGTCCTATGGACCGGTTGGACCAACTGGCCTGTTGGTCCTATGGACCGGTTTGGACCAACTGGCCTGTTGGTCCTATGGACCGGTTGGACCAACTGGCCTGTTGGTCCTATGGACCGGTTGGACCAACTGGCCTGTTGGTCCTATGGACCGGTTGGACCAACTGGCCTGTTGGTCCTATGGACCGGTTGGACCAACTGGCCTGTTGGTCCTATGGACCGGTTGGACCAACTGGCCTGTTGGTCCTATGGACCGGTTTGGACCAACTGGCCTGTTGGTCCTATGGACCGGTTGGACCAACTGGCCTGTTGGTCCTATGGACCGGTTGGACCAACTGGCCTGTTGGTCCTATGGACCGGTTGGACCAACTGGCCTGTTGGTCCTATGGACCGTTGGACCAACTGGCCTGTTGGTCCTATGGACCGGTTGGACCACTGGCCTGTTGGTCCTATGGACCGGTTGGACCAACTGGCCTGTTGGTCCTATGGACCGGTTGGACCAACTGGCCTGTTGGTCCTATGGACCGGTTGGACCAACTGGCCTGTTGGTCCTATGGACCGGTTGGACCAACTGGCCTGTTGGTCCTATGGACCGGTTGGACCAACTGGCCTGTTGGTCCTATGGACCGGTTGGACCAACTGGCCTGTTGGTCCTATGGACCGGTTGGACCAACTGGCCTGTTGGTCCTATGGACCGGTTGGACCAACTGGCTGTTGGTCCTATGGACCGGTTGGACCAACTGGCCTGTTGGTCCTATGGACCGGTTGGACCAACTGGCCTGTTGGTCCTATGGACCGGTTGGACCAACTGGCCTGTTGGTCCTATGGACCGGTTGGACCAACTGGCCTGTTGGTCCTATGGACCGGTTGGACCAACTGGCCTGTTGGTCCTATGGACCGGTTGGACCAACTGGCCTGTTGGTCCTATGGACCGGTTGGACAACTGGCCTGTTGGTCCTATGGACCGGTTGGACCAACTGGCCTGTTGGTCCTATGGACCGGTTGGACCACTGGCCTGTTGGTCCTATGGACCGGTTGGACCAACTGGCCTGTTGGTCCATGGACCGGTTGGACCAACTGGCCTGTTGGTCCTATGGACCGGTTGGACCAACTGGCCTGTTGGTCCTATGGACCGGTTGGACCAACTGGCCTGTTGGTCCTATGGACCGGTTGGACCAACTGGCCTGTTGGTCCTATGGACCGGTTGGACCAACTGGCCTGTTGGCCTATGGACCGGTTGGACCAACTGGCCTGTTGGTCCTATGGACCGGTTGGACCAACTGGCCTGTTGGTCCTATGGACCGGTTGGACCAACTGGCCTGTGGTCCTATGGACCGGTTGGACCAACTGGCCTGTTGGTCCTATGGACCGGTTGGACCAACTGGCCTATTGGTCCTATGGACCGGTTGGACCAACTGGCCTGTTGGTCCTATGGACCGGTTTGGACCAACTGGCCTGTTGGTCCTATGGACCGGTTGGACCAACTGGCCTGTTGGTCCTATGGACCGGTTGGACCAACTGGCCTGTTGGTCCTATGGACCGGTTGGACCAACTGGCCTGTTGGGCTATGGACCGGTTGGACCAACCTGGCCTGTTGGTCCTATGGACCGGTTGGACCAACTGGCCTGTTTGTCCTAATGGACCGGTTGGACCACTGGCCTGTTGGTCCTATGGACCGGTTGGACCAACTGGCCTGTTGGTCCTATGGACCGGTTGGACCAACTGGGCCTGTTGGTCCTATGGACCGGTTGGACCAACTGGCCTGTTGGTCCTATGGACCGGTTGGACCAACTGGCCTGTTGGTCCTATGGACCGGTTGGACCAACTGGCCTGTTGGTCCTATGGACCGGTTGGACCAACTGGCCTGTTGGTCCTATGGACCGGATTGGACCAACTGGCCTGTTGGTCCTATGGACCGGTTGGACCAACTGGCCTGTTGGTCCTATGGACCGGTTGGACCAACTGGCCTGTTGGTCCTATGGACCGGTTGGACCAACTGGCCTGTTGGTCCTATGGACCGGTTGGACCAACTGGCCTGTTGGTCCTATGGACCGTTGGACCAACTGGCCTGTTGGTCCTATGGACCGGTTGGACCAACTGGCCTGTTGGTCCTATGGACCGGTTGGACCAACTGGCCTGTTGGTCCTATGGACCGGTTGGACCACTGGCCTGTTGGTCCTATGGACCGGTTGGACCAACTGGCCTGTTGGTCCTATGGACCGGTTGGACCAACTGGCATGTTGGTCCTATGGACCTCGTTGGACCAACTGGCCTGTTGGTCCTATGGACCGGTTGGACCAACTGGCCTGTTGGTCCTATGGACCGGTTGGACCAACTGGCCTGTTGGTCCTATGGACCGGTTGGACCAACTGGCCTGTGGTCCTATGGACCGGTTGGACCAACTGGCCTGTTGGTCCTATGGACCGGTTGGACCAACTGGCCTGTTGGTCCTATGGACCGTTGGACCAACTGGCCTGTTGGTCCTATGGACCGGTTGGACCAACTGGCCTGTTGGTCCTATGGACCGGTTGGACCAACTGGCCTGTTGGTCCTATGGACCGGTTGGACCAACTGGCCTGTTGGTCCTATGGACCGGTTGGACC
Source organism: Closterium sp. Naga37s-1 (assembly GCA_947471745.1). Lineage (NCBI taxonomy): Eukaryota > Viridiplantae > Streptophyta > Zygnematophyceae > Desmidiales > Closteriaceae > Closterium > Closterium sp. Naga37s-1. Next base: position 350 of record CANJKZ010001185.1, on the reverse strand, counting down.
AACTGGCCTGTTGGTCCTATGGACCGGTTGGACCAACTGGCCTGTTGGTCCTATGGACCGGTTGGACCAACTGGCCTGTTGGTCCTGGCATGGACCGGTTGGACCAACTGGCCTGTTGGTCCTATGGACCGGTTGGACCAACTGGCCTGTTGGTCCTATGGATCGGTTGGACCAACTGGCCTGTTGGTCCTATGGACCGGTTTGGACCAACTGGCCTGTTGGCCTATGGACCGGTTGGACCAACTGGCCTGTTGGTCCTATGGACCGGTTGGACCAACTGGCCTGTCGTCCTATGGACCGTTGGACCAACTGGCCTTGGGTCCTATGGACCGGTTTGACCAACTGGCCTG
>CANJKZ010001184.1:0-100553 GCA_947471745.1 Closterium sp. Naga37s-1 | reverse complement strand
ACCAACTGGCCTGTTGGTCCCTATGGACCGGTTGGACCAACTGGCCTGTTGGTCCTATGGACCGGTTGGACCAACTGCCTGTTGGTCCTATGGACCGGTTTGGACAAACTTGGCCTGTTGGTCCTATGGACCGGTTGGGACCACTGGCCTGTTGGTCCTATGGACCGGTTGACCAACTGGCCTTGTTTGGTCTATGGACCGGTTGGACCAACTGGCCTGTTGGTCCTATGGACCGGTTGGACCAACTGGCCCGTTGGCCGATGGACCGGTTGGACCAACTGGCCTGTTGGTCCTATGGACCGGTTGGACCAACTGGCCTGTTGGTCCTATGGACCGGTTGGACCAACTGGCCTGTTGGTCCTATGGACCGGTTGGACCAACTGGCCTGTTGGTCCTATGGACCGGTGGACCAACTGGCCTGTTGGTCCTATGGACCGGTTGGACCAACTGCCTGTTGGTCCTATGGACCGGTTGGACCAACTGGCCTGTTGGCCTAATGGACCGGTTGGACCAACTGGCCTGTTGGTCCTATGGACCGGTTGGACCAACTGGCCTGTTGGTCCTATGGACCGGTTGGACCAACTGGCCTGTTGGTCCTATGGACCGGTTTGACCAACTGGCCTGTTGGTCCTATGGACCGGTTGGACCAACTGGCCTGTTGGTCCTATGGACCGGTTGGACCAACTGGCCTGTTTGTCCTATGGACCGGTTGGACCAACTGGCCTGTTGGTCCTATGGACCGGTTGGACCAACTGGCCTGTGGTCCTATGGACCGGTTGGACCAACTGGCCTGTTGGTCCTATGGACCGGTTGGACCAACTGGCCTGTTGGTCCTATGGACCGGTTGGACCAACTGGCCTGTTGGTCCTATGGACCGGTTGGACCAACTGGCCTGTTGGTCCTATGGACCGGTTGGACCAACTGGCCGTTGGTCCTATGGACCGTTGGACCAACTGGCCTGTTGGTCCTATGGACCGTTGGACCAACTGGCCTGTTGGTCCTATGGACCGGTTTGGACCAACTGGCCTGTTGGTCCTATGGACCGGTTGGACCAACTGGCCTGTTGGTCCTATGGACCGGTTGGACCAACTGGCCTGTTGGTCCTATGGACCGGTTGGACCAACTGGCCTGTTGGTCCTATGGACCGGTTGGACCAACTGGCCTGTTGGTCCTATGGACCGGTTGGACCAACTGGCCTGTTGGTCCTATGGACCGGTTGGACCAACTGGCCTGTTGGTCCTATGGACCGGTTGGACCAACTGGCCTGTTGGTCCTATGGACCGGTTGGACCAACTGGCCTGTTGGTCCTATGGACCGGTTGGACCAACTGGCCTGTTGGTCCTATGGACCGGTTGGACCAACTGGCCTGTTGGTCCATGGACCGGTTGGACCAACTGGCCTGTTGGTCCTATGGACCGGTTGGACCAACTGGCCTGTTTGGTCCTATGGACCGGTTGGACCAACTGGCCTGTTGGTCCTATGGACCGGTTGGACCAACTGGCCTGTTGGTCCTATGGACCGTTTGGACCAACTGGCCTGTTGGTCCTATGGACCGGTTGGACCAACTGGCCTGTTGGTCCTATATGGACCGGTTGGACCAACTGGCCTGTTGGTCCTATGGACCGGTTGGACCAACTGGCCTGTTGGTCCTATGGACCGGTTGGACCAACTGGCCTGTTGGTCCTATGGACCGGTTGGACCAACTGGCCTGTTGGTCCTATGGGACCGGTTGGACCAACTGGCCTGTTGGTCCTATGGACCGGTTGGACCAACTGCCTGTTGGTCCTATGGACCGGTTGGACCAACTGGCCTGTTGGTCCTATGGACCGGTTGGACCAACTGGCCTGTTGGTCCTATGGACCGGTTGGACCAACTGGCCTGTTGGTCCTATGGACCGGTTGGACCAACTGGCCTGTTGGTCCTATGGACCGGTTGGACCAACTGGCCTGTTGGTCCTATGGACCGGTTGGACCAACTGGCCTGTTGGTCCTATGGACCGGTTGGACCAACTGGCCTGTTGGTCCTATGGACCGGTTGGACCAACTGGCCTGTTGGTCCTATGGACCGGTTGGACCAACTGGCCTGTTGGTCCTATGACCGGTTGGACCAACTGGCCTGTTGGTCTATGGACCGGTTGGACCAACTGGCCTGTTGGTCCTATGGACCGGTTGGACCAACTGGCCTGTTGGTCCTATGGACCGGTTGGACCAACTGGCCTGTTGGTCCTATGGACCGGTTGGACCAACTGGCCTGTTGGTCCTATGGACCGGTTGGACCAACTGGCCTGTTGGTCCTATGGACCGGTTGGACCAACTGCCAGTTGGTCCTATGGACCGGTTGGACCAACTGGCCTGTTGGTCCTATGGACCGTTGGACCAACTGGCCTGTTGGTCCTATGGACCGGTTGGACCAACTGGCCTGTTGGTCCTATGGACCGGTTGGACCAACTGGCCTGTTGGTCCTATGGACCGGTTGGACCAACTGGCCTGTTGGTCCTATGGACCGGTTGGACCAACTGGCCTGTTGGTCCTATGGACCGGTTGGACCAACTGGCCTGTTGGTCCTATGGACCGGTTGGACCAACTGGCCTGTTGGTCCTATGGACCGGTTGGACCAACTGGCCTGTTGGTCCTATGGACCGGTTGGACCAACTGGCCTGTTGGTCCTATGGACCGGTTGGACCAACTGGCCTGTTGGTCCTATGGACCGGTTGGACCAACTGGCCTGTTGGTCCTATGGACCGGTTGGACCAACTGGCCTGTTGGTCCTATGGACCGGTTGGACCAACTGGCCTGTTGGTCCTATGGACCGGTTGGACCAACTGGCCTGTTGGTCCTATGGACCGGTTGGACCAACTGGCCTGTTGGTCCTATGGACCGGTTGGACCAACTGGCCTGTTGGTCCTATGGACCGGTTGGACCAACTGGCCTGTTGGTCCTATGGACCGGTTGGACCAACTGGCCTGTTGGGTATGGACCGGTTGGACCAACTGGCCTGTTGGTCCTATGGACCGGTTGGACCAACTGGCCTGTTGGTCCTATGGACCGGTTGGACCAACTGGCCTGTTGGTCCTATGGACCGTTGGACCAACTGGCCTGTTGGTCCTATGGACCGGTTGGACCAACTGGCCTGTTGGTCCTATGGACCGGTTGGACCAACTGGCCTGTTGGTCCTATGGACCGGTTGGACCAACTGGCCTGTTGGTCCTATGGACCGGTTGGACCAACTGGCCTGTTGGTCCTATGGACCGGTTGGACCAACTGGCCTGTTGGTCCTATGGACCGGTTGGACCAACTGGCCTGTTGGTCCTATGGACCGGTTGGACCAACTGGCCTGTTGGTCCTATGGACCGGTTGGACCAACTGGCCTGTTGGTCCTATGGACCGGTTGGACCAACTGGCCTGTTGGTCCTATGGACCGGTTGGACCAACTGGCCTGTTGGTCCTATGGACCGGTTGGACCAACTGGCCTGTTGGTCCTATGGACCGGTTGGACCAACTGGCCTGTTGGTCCTATGGACCGGTTGGACCAACTGGCCTGTTGGTCCTATGGACCGGTTGGACCAACTGGCCTGTTGGTCCTATGGACCGGTTGGACCAACTGGCCTGTTGGTCCTATGGACCGGTTGGACCAACTGGCCTGTTGGTCCTATGGACCGGTTGGACCAACTGGCCTGTTGGTCCTATGGACCGGTTGGACCAACTGGCCTGTTGGCCTATGGACCGGTTGGACCAACTGGCCTGTTGGTCCTATGGACGGTTGGACCAACTGGCCTGTTGGTCCTATGGACCGGTTGGACCAACTGGCCTGTTGGTCCTATGGACCGGTTGGACCAACTGGCCTGTTGGTCCTATGGACCGGTTGGACCAACTGGCCTGTTGGTCCTATGGACCGGTTGGACCAACTGGCCTGTTGGTCCTATGGACCGGTTGGACCAACTGGCCTGTTGGTCCTATGGGACCGGTTGGACCAACTGGCCTGTTGGTCCTATGGACCGTTTGGACCAACTGGCCTGTTGTCCTATGGACCGGTTGGACCAACTGGCCTGTTGGTCCTATGGACCGGTTGGACCAACTGGCCTGTTGGTCCTATGGACCGGTTGGACCAACTGGCCTGTTGGTCCTATGGACCGGTTGGACCAACTGGCCTGTTGGTCCTATGGACCGGTTGGACCAACTGGCCTGTTGGTCCTATGGACCGGTTGGACCAACTGGCCTGTTGGTCCTATGGACCGGTTGGACCAACTGGCCTGTTGGTCCTATGGACCGGTTGGACCAACTGGCCTGTTGGTCCTATGGACCGGTTGGACCAACTGGCCTGTTGGTCCTATGGACCGGTTGGACCAACTGGCCTGTTGGTCCTATGGACCGGTTGGACCAACTGGCCTGTTGGTCCTATGGACCGGTTGGACCAACTGGCCTGTTGGTCCTATGGACCGGTTGGACCAACTGGCCTGTTGGTCCTATGGACCGGTTGGACCAACTGGCCTGTTGGTCCTATGGACCGGTTGGACCAACTGGCCTGTTGGTCCTATGGACCGGTTGGACCAACTGGCCTGTTGGTCCTATGGACCGGTTGGACCAACTGGCCTGTTGGTCCTATGGACCGGTTGGACCAACTGGCCTGTTGGTCCTATGGACCGGTTGGACCAACTGGCCTGTTGGTCCTATGGACCGGTTGGACCAACTGGCCTGTTGGTCCTATGGACCGGTTGGACCAACTGGCCTGTTGGTCCTATGGACCGGTTGGACCAACTGGCCTGTTGGTCCTATGGACCGGTTGGACCAACTGGCCTGTTGGTCCTATGGACCGGTTGGACCAACTGGCCTGTTGGTCCTATGGACCGGTTGGACCAACTGGCCTGTTGGTCCTATGGACCGGTTGGACCAACTGGCCTGTTGGTCCTATGGACCGGTTGGACCAACTGGCCTGTTGGTCCTATGGACCGGTTGGACCAACTGGCCTGTTGGTCCTATGGACCGGTTGGACCAACTGGCCTGTTGGTCCTATGGACCGGTTGGACCAACTGGCCTGTTGGTCCTATGGACCGGTTGGACCAACTGGCCTGTTGGTCCTATGGACCGGTTGGACCAACTGGCCTGTTGGTCCTATGGACCGGTTGGACCAACTGGCCTGTTGGTCCTATGGACCGGTTGGACCAACTGGCCTGTTGGTCCTATGGACCGGTTGGACCAACTGGCCTGTTGGTCCTATGGACCGGTTGGACCAACTGGCCTGTTGGTCCTATGGACCGGTTGGACCAACTGGCCTGTTGGTCCTATGGACCGGTTGGACCAACTGGCCTGTTGGTCCTATGGACCGGTTGGACCAACTGGCCTGTTGGTCCTATGGACCGGTTGGACCAACTGGCCTGTTGGTCCTATGGACCGGTTGGACCAACTGGCCTGTTGGTCCTATGGACCGGTTGGACCAACTGGCCTGTTGGTCCTATGGACCGGTTGGACCAACTGGCCTGTTGGTCCTATGGACCGGTTGGACCAACTGGCCTGTTGGTCCTATGGACCGGTTGGACCAACTGGCCTGTTGGTCCTATGGACCGGTTGGACCAACTGGCCTGTTGGTCCTATGGACCGGTTGGACCAACTGGCCTGTTGGTCCTATGGACCGGTTGGACCAACTGGCCTGTTGGTCCTATGGACCGGTTGGACCAACTGGCCTGTTGGTCCTATGGACCGGTTGGACCAACTGGCCTGTTGGTCCTATGGACCGGTTGGACCAACTGGCCTGTTGGTCCTATGGACCGGTTGGACCAACTGGCCTGTTGGTCCTATGGACCGGTTGGACCAACTGGCCTGTTGGTCCTATGGACCGGTTGGACCAACTGGCCTGTTGGTCCTATGGACCGGTTGGACCAACTGGCCTGTTGGTCCTATGGACCGGTTGGACCAACTGGCCTGTTGGTCCTATGGACCGGTTGGACCAACTGGCCTGTTGGTCCTATGGACCGGTTGGACCAACTGGCCTGTTGGTCCTATGGACCGGTTGGACCAACTGGCCTGTTGGTCCTATGGACCGGTTGGACCAACTGGCCTGTTGGTCCTATGGACCGGTTGGACCAACTGGCCTGTTGGTCCTATGGACCGGTTGGACCAACTGGCCTGTTGGTCCTATGGACCGGTTGGACCAACTGGCCTGTTGGTCCTATGGACCGGTTGGACCAACTGGCCTGTTGGTCCTATGGACCGGTTGGACCAACTGGCCTGTTGGTCCTATGGACCGGTTGGACCAACTGGCCTGTTGGTCCTATGGACCGGTTGGACCAACTGGCCTGTTGGTCCTATGGACCGGTTGGACCAACTGGCCTGTTGGTCCTATGGACCGGTTGGACCAACTGGCCTGTTGGTCCTATGGACCGGTTGGACCAACTGGCCTGTTGGTCCTATGGACCGGTTGGACCAACTGGCCTGTTGGTCCTATGGACCGGTTGGACCAACTGGCCTGTTGGTCCTATGGACCGGTTGGACCAACTGGCCTGTTGGTCCTATGGACCGGTTGGACCAACTGGCCTGTTGGTCCTATGGACCGGTTGGACCAACTGGCCTGTTGGTCCTATGGACCGGTTGGACCAACTGGCCTGTTGGTCCTATGGACCGGTTGGACCAACTGGCCTGTTGGTCCTATGGACCGGTTGGACCAACTGGCCTGTTGGTCCTATGGACCGGTTGGACCAACTGGCCTGTTGGTCCTATGGACCGGTTGGACCAACTGGCCTGTTGGTCCTATGGACCGGTTGGACCAACTGGCCTGTTGGTCCTATGGACCGGTTGGACCAACTGGCCTGTTGGTCCTATGGACCGGTTGGACCAACTGGCCTGTTGGTCCTATGGACCGGTTGGACCAACTGGCCTGTTGGTCCTATGGACCGGTTGGACCAACTGGCCTGTTGGTCCTATGGACCGGTTGGACCAACTGGCCTGTTGGTCCTATGGACCGGTTGGACCAACTGGCCTGTTGGTCCTATGGACCGGTTGGACCAACTGGCCTGTTGGTCCTATGGACCGTTGGACCAACTGGCCTGTTGGTCCTATGGACCGGTTGGACCAACTGGCCTGTTGGTCCTATGGACCGGTTGGACCAACTGGCCTGTTGGTCCTATGGACCGGTTGGACCAACTGGCCTGTTGGTCCTATGGACCGGTTGGACCAACTGGCCTGTTGGTCCTATGGACCGGTTGGACCAACTGGCCTGTTGGTCCTATGGACCGGTTGGACCAACTGGCCTGTTGGTCCTATGGACCGGTTGGACCAACTGGCCTGTTGGTCCTATGGACCGGTTGGACCAACTGGCCTGTTGGTCCTATGGACCGGTTGGACCAACTGGCCTGTTGGTCCTATGGACCGGTTGGACCAACTGGCCTGTTGGTCCTATGGACCGGTTGGACCAACTGGCCTGTTGGTCCTATGGACCGGTTGGACCAACTGGCCTGTTGGTCCTATGGACCGGTTGGACCAACTGGCCTGTTGGTCCTATGGACCGGTTGGACCAACTGGCCTGTTGGTCCTATGGACCGGTTGGACCAACTGGCCTGTTGGTCCTATGGACCGGTTGGACCAACTGGCCTGTTGGTCCTATGGACCGGTTGGACCAACTGGCCTGTTGGTCCTATGGACCGGTTGGACCAACTGGCCTGTTGGTCCTATGGACCGGTTGGACCAACTGGCCTGTTGGTCCTATGGACCGGTTGGACCAACTGGCCTGTTGGTCCTATGGACCGGTTGGACCAACTGGCCTGTTGGTCCTATGGACCGGTTGGACCAACTGGCCTGTTGGTCCTATGGACCGGTTGGACCAACTGGCCTGTTGGTCCTATGGACCGGTTGGACCAACTGGCCTGTTGGTCCTATGGACCGGTTGGACCAACTGGCCTGTTGGTCCTATGGACCGGTTGGACCAACTGGCCTGTTGGTCCTATGGACCGGTTGGACCAACTGGCCTGTTGGTCCTATGGACCGGTTGGACCAACTGGCCTGTTGGTCCTATGGACCGGTTGGACCAACTGGCCTGTTGGTCCTATGGACCGGTTGGACCAACTGGCCTGTTGGTCCTATGGACCGGTTGGACCAACTGGCCTGTTGGTCCTATGGACCGGTTGGACCAACTGGCCTGTTGGTCCTATGGACCGGTTGGACCAACTGGCCTGTTGGTCCTATGGACCGGTTGGACCAACTGGCCTGTTGGTCCTATGGACCGGTTGGACCAACTGGCCTGTTGGTCCTATGGACCGGTTGGACCAACTGGCCTGTTGGTCCTATGGACCGGTTGGACCAACTGGCCTGTTGGTCCTATGGACCGGTTGGACCAACTGGCCTGTTGGTCCTATGGACCGGTTGGACCAACTGGCCTGTTGGTCCTATGGACCGGTTGGACCAACTGGCCTGTTGGTCCTATGGACCGGTTGGACCAACTGGCCTGTTGGTCCTATGGACCGGTTGGACCAACTGGCCTGTTGGTCCTATGGACCGGTTGGACCAACTGGCCTGTTGGTCCTATGGACCGGTTGGACCAACTGGCCTGTTGGTCCTATGGACCGGTTGGACCAACTGGCCTGTTGGTCCTATGGACCGGTTGGACCAACTGGCCTGTTGGTCCTATGGACCGGTTGGACCAACTGGCCTGTTGGTCCTATGGACCGGTTGGACCAACTGGCCTGTTGGTCCTATGGACCGGTTGGACCAACTGGCCTGTTGGTCCTATGGACCGGTTGGACCAACTGGCCTGTTGGTCCTATGGACCGGTTGGACCAACTGGCCTGTTGGTCCTATGGACCGGTTGGACCAACTGGCCTGTTGGTCCTATGGACCGGTTGGACCAACTGGCCTGTTGGTCCTATGGACCGGTTGGACCAACTGGCCTGTTGGTCCTATGGACCGGTTGGACCAACTGGCCTGTTGGTCCTATGGACCGGTTGGACCAACTGGCCTGTTGGTCCTATGGACCGGTTGGACCAACTGGCCTGTTGGTCCTATGGACCGGTTGGACCAACTGGCCTGTTGGTCCTATGGACCGGTTGGACCAACTGGCCTGTTGGTCCTATGGACCGGTTGGACCAACTGGCCTGTTGGTCCTATGGACCGGTTGGACCAACTGGCCTGTTGGTCCTATGGACCGGTTGGACCAACTGGCCTGTTGGTCCTATGGACCGGTTGGACCAACTGGCCTGTTGGTCCTATGGACCGGTTGGACCAACTGGCCTGTTGGTCCTATGGACCGGTTGGACCAACTGGCCTGTTGGTCCTATGGACCGGTTGGACCAACTGGCCTGTTGGTCCTATGGACCGGTTGGACCAACTGGCCTGTTGGTCCTATGGACCGGTTGGACCAACTGGCCTGTTGGTCCTATGGACCGGTTGGACCAACTGGCCTGTTGGTCCTATGGACCGGTTGGACCAACTGGCCTGTTGGTCCTATGGACCGGTTGGACCAACTGGCCTGTTGGTCCTATGGACCGGTTGGACCAACTGGCCTGTTGGTCCTATGGACCGGTTGGACCAACTGGCCTGTTGGTCCTATGGACCGGTTGGACCAACTGGCCTGTTGGTCCTATGGACCGGTTGGACCAACTGGCCTGTTGGTCCTATGGACCGGTTGGACCAACTGGCCTGTTGGTCCTATGGACCGGTTGGACCAACTGGCCTGTTGGTCCTATGGACCGGTTGGACCAACTGGCCTGTTGGTCCTATGGACCGGTTGGACCAACTGGCCTGTTGGTCCTATGGACCGGTTGGACCAACTGGCCTGTTGGTCCTATGGACCGGTTGGACCAACTGGCCTGTTGGTCCTATGGACCGGTTGGACCAACTGGCCTGTTGGTCCTATGGACCGGTTGGACCAACTGGCCTGTTGGTCCTATGGACCGGTTGGACCAACTGGCCTGTTGGTCCTATGGACCGGTTGGACCAACTGGCCTGTTGGTCCTATGGACCGGTTGGACCAACTGGCCTGTTGGTCCTATGGACCGGTTGGACCAACTGGCCTGTTGGTCCTATGGACCGGTTGGACCAACTGGCCTGTTGGTCCTATGGACCGGTTGGACCAACTGGCCTGTTGGTCCTATGGACCGGTTGGACCAACTGGCCTGTTGGTCCTATGGACCGGTTGGACCAACTGGCCTGTTGGTCCTATGGACCGGTTGGACCAACTGGCCTGTTGGTCCTATGGACCGGTTGGACCAACTGGCCTGTTGGTCCTATGGACCGGTTGGACCAACTGGCCTGTTGGTCCTATGGACCGGTTGGACCAACTGGCCTGTTGGTCCTATGGACCGGTTGGACCAACTGGCCTGTTGGTCCTATGGACCGGTTGGACCAACTGGCCTGTTGGTCCTATGGACCGGTTGGACCAACTGGCCTGTTGGTCCTATGGACCGGTTGGACCAACTGGCCTGTTGGTCCTATGGACCGGTTGGACCAACTGGCCTGTTGGTCCTATGGACCGGTTGGACCAACTGGCCTGTTGGTCCTATGGACCGGTTGGACCAACTGGCCTGTTGGTCCTATGGACCGGTTGGACCAACTGGCCTGTTGGTCCTATGGACCGGTTGGACCAACTGGCCTGTTGGTCCTATGGACCGGTTGGACCAACTGGCCTGTTGGTCCTATGGACCGGTTGGACCAACTGGCCTGTTGGTCCTATGGACCGGTTGGACCAACTGGCCTGTTGGTCCTATGGACCGGTTGGACCAACTGGCCTGTTGGTCCTATGGACCGGTTGGACCAACTGGCCTGTTGGTCCTATGGACCGGTTGGACCAACTGGCCTGTTGGTCCTATGGACCGGTTGGACCAACTGGCCTGTTGGTCCTATGGACCGGTTGGACCAACTGGCCTGTTGGTCCTATGGACCGGTTGGACCAACTGGCCTGTTGGTCCTATGGACCGGTTGGACCAACTGGCCTGTTGGTCCTATGGACCGGTTGGACCAACTGGCCTGTTGGTCCTATGGACCGGTTGGACCAACTGGCCTGTTGGTCCTATGGACCGGTTGGACCAACTGGCCTGTTGGTCCTATGGACCGGTTGGACCAACTGGCCTGTTGGTCCTATGGACCGGTTGGACCAACTGGCCTGTTGGTCCTATGGACCGGTTGGACCAACTGGCCTGTTGGTCCTATGGACCGGTTGGACCAACTGGCCTGTTGGTCCTATGGACCGGTTGGACCAACTGGCCTGTTGGTCCTATGGACCGGTTGGACCAACTGGCCTGTTGGTCCTATGGACCGGTTGGACCAACTGGCCTGTTGGTCCTATGGACCGGTTGGACCAACTGGCCTGTTGGTCCTATGGACCGGTTGGACCAACTGGCCTGTTGGTCCTATGGACCGGTTGGACCAACTGGCCTGTTGGTCCTATGGACCGGTTGGACCAACTGGCCTGTTGGTCCTATGGACCGGTTGGACCAACTGGCCTGTTGGTCCTATGGACCGGTTGGACCAACTGGCCTGTTGGTCCTATGGACCGGTTGGACCAACTGGCCTGTTGGTCCTATGGACCGGTTGGACCAACTGGCCTGTTGGTCCTATGGACCGGTTGGACCAACTGGCCTGTTGGTCCTATGGACCGGTTGGACCAACTGGCCTGTTGGTCCTATGGACCGGTTGGACCAACTGGCCTGTTGGTCCTATGGACCGGTTGGACCAACTGGCCTGTTGGTCCTATGGACCGGTTGGACCAACTGGCCTGTTGGTCCTATGGACCGGTTGGACCAACTGGCCTGTTGGTCCTATGGACCGGTTGGACCAACTGGCCTGTTGGTCCTATGGACCGGTTGGACCAACTGGCCTGTTGGTCCTATGGACCGGTTGGACCAACTGGCCTGTTGGTCCTATGGACCGGTTGGACCAACTGGCCTGTTGGTCCTATGGACCGGTTGGACCAACTGGCCTGTTGGTCCTATGGACCGGTTGGACCAACTGGCCTGTTGGTCCTATGGACCGGTTGGACCAACTGGCCTGTTGGTCCTATGGACCGGTTGGACCAACTGGCCTGTTGGTCCTATGGACCGGTTGGACCAACTGGCCTGTTGGTCCTATGGACCGGTTGGACCAACTGGCCTGTTGGTCCTATGGACCGGTTGGACCAACTGGCCTGTTGGTCCTATGGACCGGTTGGACCAACTGGCCTGTTGGTCCTATGGACCGGTTGGACCAACTGGCCTGTTGGTCCTATGGACCGGTTGGACCAACTGGCCTGTTGGTCCTATGGACCGGTTGGACCAACTGGCCTGTTGGTCCTATGGACCGGTTGGACCAACTGGCCTGTTGGTCCTATGGACCGGTTGGACCAACTGGCCTGTTGGTCCTATGGACCGGTTGGACCAACTGGCCTGTTGGTCCTATGGACCGGTTGGACCAACTGGCCTGTTGGTCCTATGGACCGGTTGGACCAACTGGCCTGTTGGTCCTATGGACCGGTTGGACCAACTGGCCTGTTGGTCCTATGGACCGGTTGGACCAACTGGCCTGTTGGTCCTATGGACCGGTTGGACCAACTGGCCTGTTGGTCCTATGGACCGGTTGGACCAACTGGCCTGTTGGTCCTATGGACCGGTTGGACCAACTGGCCTGTTGGTCCTATGGACCGGTTGGACCAACTGGCCTGTTGGTCCTATGGACCGGTTGGACCAACTGGCCTGTTGGTCCTATGGACCGGTTGGACCAACTGGCCTGTTGGTCCTATGGACCGGTTGGACCAACTGGCCTGTTGGTCCTATGGACCGGTTGGACCAACTGGCCTGTTGGTCCTATGGACCGGTTGGACCAACTGGCCTGTTGGTCCTATGGACCGGTTGGACCAACTGGCCTGTTGGTCCTATGGACCGGTTGGACCAACTGGCCTGTTGGTCCTATGGACCGGTTGGACCAACTGGCCTGTTGGTCCTATGGACCGGTTGGACCAACTGGCCTGTTGGTCCTATGGACCGGTTGGACCAACTGGCCTGTTGGTCCTATGGACCGGTTGGACCAACTGGCCTGTTGGTCCTATGGACCGGTTGGACCAACTGGCCTGTTGGTCCTATGGACCGGTTGGACCAACTGGCCTGTTGGTCCTATGGACCGGTTGGACCAACTGGCCTGTTGGTCCTATGGACCGGTTGGACCAACTGGCCTGTTGGTCCTATGGACCGGTTGGACCAACTGGCCTGTTGGTCCTATGGACCGGTTGGACCAACTGGCCTGTTGGTCCTATGGACCGGTTGGACCAACTGGCCTGTTGGTCCTATGGACCGGTTGGACCAACTGGCCTGTTGGTCCTATGGACCGGTTGGACCAACTGGCCTGTTGGTCCTATGGACCGGTTGGACCAACTGGCCTGTTGGTCCTATGGACCGGTTGGACCAACTGGCCTGTTGGTCCTATGGACCGGTTGGACCAACTGGCCTGTTGGTCCTATGGACCGGTTGGACCAACTGGCCTGTTGGTCCTATGGACCGGTTGGACCAACTGGCCTGTTGGTCCTATGGACCGGTTGGACCAACTGGCCTGTTGGTCCTATGGACCGGTTGGACCAACTGGCCTGTTGGTCCTATGGACCGGTTGGACCAACTGGCCTGTTGGTCCTATGGACCGGTTGGACCAACTGGCCTGTTGGTCCTATGGACCGGTTGGACCAACTGGCCTGTTGGTCCTATGGACCGGTTGGACCAACTGGCCTGTTGGTCCTATGGACCGGTTGGACCAACTGGCCTGTTGGTCCTATGGACCGGTTGGACCAACTGGCCTGTTGGTCCTATGGACCGGTTGGACCAACTGGCCTGTTGGTCCTATGGACCGGTTGGACCAACTGGCCTGTTGGTCCTATGGACCGGTTGGACCAACTGGCCTGTTGGTCCTATGGACCGGTTGGACCAACTGGCCTGTTGGTCCTATGGACCGGTTGGACCAACTGGCCTGTTGGTCCTATGGACCGGTTGGACCAACTGGCCTGTTGGTCCTATGGACCGGTTGGACCAACTGGCCTGTTGGTCCTATGGACCGGTTGGACCAACTGGCCTGTTGGTCCTATGGACCGGTTGGACCAACTGGCCTGTTGGTCCTATGGACCGGTTGGACCAACTGGCCTGTTGGTCCTATGGACCGGTTGGACCAACTGGCCTGTTGGTCCTATGGACCGGTTGGACCAACTGGCCTGTTGGTCCTATGGACCGGTTGGACCAACTGGCCTGTTGGTCCTATGGACCGGTTGGACCAACTGGCCTGTTGGTCCTATGGACCGGTTGGACCAACTGGCCTGTTGGTCCTATGGACCGGTTGGACCAACTGGCCTGTTGGTCCTATGGACCGGTTGGACCAACTGGCCTGTTGGTCCTATGGACCGGTTGGACCAACTGGCCTGTTGGTCCTATGGACCGGTTGGACCAACTGGCCTGTTGGTCCTATGGACCGGTTGGACCAACTGGCCTGTTGGTCCTATGGACCGGTTGGACCAACTGGCCTGTTGGTCCTATGGACCGGTTGGACCAACTGGCCTGTTGGTCCTATGGACCGGTTGGACCAACTGGCCTGTTGGTCCTATGGACCGGTTGGACCAACTGGCCTGTTGGTCCTATGGACCGGTTGGACCAACTGGCCTGTTGGTCCTATGGACCGGTTGGACCAACTGGCCTGTTGGTCCTATGGACCGGTTGGACCAACTGGCCTGTTGGTCCTATGGACCGGTTGGACCAACTGGCCTGTTGGTCCTATGGACCGGTTGGACCAACTGGCCTGTTGGTCCTATGGACCGGTTGGACCAACTGGCCTGTTGGTCCTATGGACCGGTTGGACCAACTGGCCTGTTGGTCCTATGGACCGGTTGGACCAACTGGCCTGTTGGTCCTATGGACCGGTTGGACCAACTGGCCTGTTGGTCCTATGGACCGGTTGGACCAACTGGCCTGTTGGTCCTATGGACCGGTTGGACCAACTGGCCTGTTGGTCCTATGGACCGGTTGGACCAACTGGCCTGTTGGTCCTATGGACCGGTTGGACCAACTGGCCTGTTGGTCCTATGGACCGGTTGGACCAACTGGCCTGTTGGTCCTATGGACCGGTTGGACCAACTGGCCTGTTGGTCCTATGGACCGGTTGGACCAACTGGCCTGTTGGTCCTATGGACCGGTTGGACCAACTGGCCTGTTGGTCCTATGGACCGGTTGGACCAACTGGCCTGTTGGTCCTATGGACCGGTTGGACCAACTGGCCTGTTGGTCCTATGGACCGGTTGGACCAACTGGCCTGTTGGTCCTATGGACCGGTTGGACCAACTGGCCTGTTGGTCCTATGGACCGGTTGGACCAACTGGCCTGTTGGTCCTATGGACCGGTTGGACCAACTGGCCTGTTGGTCCTATGGACCGGTTGGACCAACTGGCCTGTTGGTCCTATGGACCGGTTGGACCAACTGGCCTGTTGGTCCTATGGACCGGTTGGACCAACTGGCCTGTTGGTCCTATGGACCGGTTGGACCAACTGGCCTGTTGGTCCTATGGACCGGTTGGACCAACTGGCCTGTTGGTCCTATGGACCGGTTGGACCAACTGGCCTGTTGGTCCTATGGACCGGTTGGACCAACTGGCCTGTTGGTCCTATGGACCGGTTGGACCAACTGGCCTGTTGGTCCTATGGACCGGTTGGACCAACTGGCCTGTTGGTCCTATGGACCGGTTGGACCAACTGGCCTGTTGGTCCTATGGACCGGTTGGACCAACTGGCCTGTTGGTCCTATGGACCGGTTGGACCAACTGGCCTGTTGGTCCTATGGACCGGTTGGACCAACTGGCCTGTTGGTCCTATGGACCGGTTGGACCAACTGGCCTGTTGGTCCTATGGACCGGTTGGACCAACTGGCCTGTTGGTCCTATGGACCGGTTGGACCAACTGGCCTGTTGGTCCTATGGACCGGTTGGACCAACTGGCCTGTTGGTCCTATGGACCGGTTGGACCAACTGGCCTGTTGGTCCTATGGACCGGTTGGACCAACTGGCCTGTTGGTCCTATGGACCGGTTGGACCAACTGGCCTGTTGGTCCTATGGACCGGTTGGACCAACTGGCCTGTTGGTCCTATGGACCGGTTGGACCAACTGGCCTGTTGGTCCTATGGACCGGTTGGACCAACTGGCCTGTTGGTCCTATGGACCGGTTGGACCAACTGGCCTGTTGGTCCTATGGACCGGTTGGACCAACTGGCCTGTTGGTCCTATGGACCGGTTGGACCAACTGGCCTGTTGGTCCTATGGACCGGTTGGACCAACTGGCCTGTTGGTCCTATGGACCGGTTGGACCAACTGGCCTGTTGGTCCTATGGACCGGTTGGACCAACTGGCCTGTTGGTCCTATGGACCGGTTGGACCAACTGGCCTGTTGGTCCTATGGACCGGTTGGACCAACTGGCCTGTTGGTCCTATGGACCGGTTGGACCAACTGGCCTGTTGGTCCTATGGACCGGTTGGACCAACTGGCCTGTTGGTCCTATGGACCGGTTGGACCAACTGGCCTGTTGGTCCTATGGACCGGTTGGACCAACTGGCCTGTTGGTCCTATGGACCGGTTGGACCAACTGGCCTGTTGGTCCTATGGACCGGTTGGACCAACTGGCCTGTTGGTCCTATGGACCGGTTGGACCAACTGGCCTGTTGGTCCTATGGACCGGTTGGACCAACTGGCCTGTTGGTCCTATGGACCGGTTGGACCAACTGGCCTGTTGGTCCTATGGACCGGTTGGACCAACTGGCCTGTTGGTCCTATGGACCGGTTGGACCAACTGGCCTGTTGGTCCTATGGACCGGTTGGACCAACTGGCCTGTTGGTCCTATGGACCGGTTGGACCAACTGGCCTGTTGGTCCTATGGACCGGTTGGACCAACTGGCCTGTTGGTCCTATGGACCGGTTGGACCAACTGGCCTGTTGGTCCTATGGACCGGTTGGACCAACTGGCCTGTTGGTCCTATGGACCGGTTGGACCAACTGGCCTGTTGGTCCTATGGACCGGTTGGACCAACTGGCCTGTTGGTCCTATGGACCGGTTGGACCAACTGGCCTGTTGGTCCTATGGACCGGTTGGACCAACTGGCCTGTTGGTCCTATGGACCGGTTGGACCAACTGGCCTGTTGGTCCTATGGACCGGTTGGACCAACTGGCCTGTTGGTCCTATGGACCGGTTGGACCAACTGGCCTGTTGGTCCTATGGACCGGTTGGACCAACTGGCCTGTTGGTCCTATGGACCGGTTGGACCAACTGGCCTGTTGGTCCTATGGACCGGTTGGACCAACTGGCCTGTTGGTCCTATGGACCGGTTGGACCAACTGGCCTGTTGGTCCTATGGACCGGTTGGACCAACTGGCCTGTTGGTCCTATGGACCGGTTGGACCAACTGGCCTGTTGGTCCTATGGACCGGTTGGACCAACTGGCCTGTTGGTCCTATGGACCGGTTGGACCAACTGGCCTGTTGGTCCTATGGACCGGTTGGACCAACTGGCCTGTTGGTCCTATGGACCGGTTGGACCAACTGGCCTGTTGGTCCTATGGACCGGTTGGACCAACTGGCCTGTTGGTCCTATGGACCGGTTGGACCAACTGGCCTGTTGGTCCTATGGACCGGTTGGACCAACTGGCCTGTTGGTCCTATGGACCGGTTGGACCAACTGGCCTGTTGGTCCTATGGACCGGTTGGACCAACTGGCCTGTTGGTCCTATGGACCGGTTGGACCAACTGGCCTGTTGGTCCTATGGACCGGTTGGACCAACTGGCCTGTTGGTCCTATGGACCGGTTGGACCAACTGGCCTGTTGGTCCTATGGACCGGTTGGACCAACTGGCCTGTTGGTCCTATGGACCGGTTGGACCAACTGGCCTGTTGGTCCTATGGACCGGTTGGACCAACTGGCCTGTTGGTCCTATGGACCGGTTGGACCAACTGGCCTGTTGGTCCTATGGACCGGTTGGACCAACTGGCCTGTTGGTCCTATGGACCGGTTGGACCAACTGGCCTGTTGGTCCTATGGACCGGTTGGACCAACTGGCCTGTTGGTCCTATGGACCGGTTGGACCAACTGGCCTGTTGGTCCTATGGACCGGTTGGACCAACTGGCCTGTTGGTCCTATGGACCGGTTGGACCAACTGGCCTGTTGGTCCTATGGACCGGTTGGACCAACTGGCCTGTTGGTCCTATGGACCGGTTGGACCAACTGGCCTGTTGGTCCTATGGACCGGTTGGACCAACTGGCCTGTTGGTCCTATGGACCGGTTGGACCAACTGGCCTGTTGGTCCTATGGACCGGTTGGACCAACTGGCCTGTTGGTCCTATGGACCGGTTGGACCAACTGGCCTGTTGGTCCTATGGACCGGTTGGACCAACTGGCCTGTTGGTCCTATGGACCGGTTGGACCAACTGGCCTGTTGGTCCTATGGACCGGTTGGACCAACTGGCCTGTTGGTCCTATGGACCGGTTGGACCAACTGGCCTGTTGGTCCTATGGACCGGTTGGACCAACTGGCCTGTTGGTCCTATGGACCGGTTGGACCAACTGGCCTGTTGGTCCTATGGACCGGTTGGACCAACTGGCCTGTTGGTCCTATGGACCGGTTGGACCAACTGGCCTGTTGGTCCTATGGACCGGTTGGACCAACTGGCCTGTTGGTCCTATGGACCGGTTGGACCAACTGGCCTGTTGGTCCTATGGACCGGTTGGACCAACTGGCCTGTTGGTCCTATGGACCGGTTGGACCAACTGGCCTGTTGGTCCTATGGACCGGTTGGACCAACTGGCCTGTTGGTCCTATGGACCGGTTGGACCAACTGGCCTGTTGGTCCTATGGACCGGTTGGACCAACTGGCCTGTTGGTCCTATGGACCGGTTGGACCAACTGGCCTGTTGGTCCTATGGACCGGTTGGACCAACTGGCCTGTTGGTCCTATGGACCGGTTGGACCAACTGGCCTGTTGGTCCTATGGACCGGTTGGACCAACTGGCCTGTTGGTCCTATGGACCGGTTGGACCAACTGGCCTGTTGGTCCTATGGACCGGTTGGACCAACTGGCCTGTTGGTCCTATGGACCGGTTGGACCAACTGGCCTGTTGGTCCTATGGACCGGTTGGACCAACTGGCCTGTTGGTCCTATGGACCGGTTGGACCAACTGGCCTGTTGGTCCTATGGACCGGTTGGACCAACTGGCCTGTTGGTCCTATGGACCGGTTGGACCAACTGGCCTGTTGGTCCTATGGACCGGTTGGACCAACTGGCCTGTTGGTCCTATGGACCGGTTGGACCAACTGGCCTGTTGGTCCTATGGACCGGTTGGACCAACTGGCCTGTTGGTCCTATGGACCGGTTGGACCAACTGGCCTGTTGGTCCTATGGACCGGTTGGACCAACTGGCCTGTTGGTCCTATGGACCGGTTGGACCAACTGGCCTGTTGGTCCTATGGACCGGTTGGACCAACTGGCCTGTTGGTCCTATGGACCGGTTGGACCAACTGGCCTGTTGGTCCTATGGACCGGTTGGACCAACTGGCCTGTTGGTCCTATGGACCGGTTGGACCAACTGGCCTGTTGGTCCTATGGACCGGTTGGACCAACTGGCCTGTTGGTCCTATGGACCGGTTGGACCAACTGGCCTGTTGGTCCTATGGACCGGTTGGACCAACTGGCCTGTTGGTCCTATGGACCGGTTGGACCAACTGGCCTGTTGGTCCTATGGACCGGTTGGACCAACTGGCCTGTTGGTCCTATGGACCGGTTGGACCAACTGGCCTGTTGGTCCTATGGACCGGTTGGACCAACTGGCCTGTTGGTCCTATGGACCGGTTGGACCAACTGGCCTGTTGGTCCTATGGACCGGTTGGACCAACTGGCCTGTTGGTCCTATGGACCGGTTGGACCAACTGGCCTGTTGGTCCTATGGACCGGTTGGACCAACTGGCCTGTTGGTCCTATGGACCGGTTGGACCAACTGGCCTGTTGGTCCTATGGACCGGTTGGACCAACTGGCCTGTTGGTCCTATGGACCGGTTGGACCAACTGGCCTGTTGGTCCTATGGACCGGTTGGACCAACTGGCCTGTTGGTCCTATGGACCGGTTGGACCAACTGGCCTGTTGGTCCTATGGACCGGTTGGACCAACTGGCCTGTTGGTCCTATGGACCGGTTGGACCAACTGGCCTGTTGGTCCTATGGACCGGTTGGACCAACTGGCCTGTTGGTCCTATGGACCGGTTGGACCAACTGGCCTGTTGGTCCTATGGACCGGTTGGACCAACTGGCCTGTTGGTCCTATGGACCGGTTGGACCAACTGGCCTGTTGGTCCTATGGACCGGTTGGACCAACTGGCCTGTTGGTCCTATGGACCGGTTGGACCAACTGGCCTGTTGGTCCTATGGACCGGTTGGACCAACTGGCCTGTTGGTCCTATGGACCGGTTGGACCAACTGGCCTGTTGGTCCTATGGACCGGTTGGACCAACTGGCCTGTTGGTCCTATGGACCGGTTGGACCAACTGGCCTGTTGGTCCTATGGACCGGTTGGACCAACTGGCCTGTTGGTCCTATGGACCGGTTGGACCAACTGGCCTGTTGGTCCTATGGACCGGTTGGACCAACTGGCCTGTTGGTCCTATGGACCGGTTGGACCAACTGGCCTGTTGGTCCTATGGACCGGTTGGACCAACTGGCCTGTTGGTCCTATGGACCGGTTGGACCAACTGGCCTGTTGGTCCTATGGACCGGTTGGACCAACTGGCCTGTTGGTCCTATGGACCGGTTGGACCAACTGGCCTGTTGGTCCTATGGACCGGTTGGACCAACTGGCCTGTTGGTCCTATGGACCGGTTGGACCAACTGGCCTGTTGGTCCTATGGACCGGTTGGACCAACTGGCCTGTTGGTCCTATGGACCGGTTGGACCAACTGGCCTGTTGGTCCTATGGACCGGTTGGACCAACTGGCCTGTTGGTCCTATGGACCGGTTGGACCAACTGGCCTGTTGGTCCTATGGACCGGTTGGACCAACTGGCCTGTTGGTCCTATGGACCGGTTGGACCAACTGGCCTGTTGGTCCTATGGACCGGTTGGACCAACTGGCCTGTTGGTCCTATGGACCGGTTGGACCAACTGGCCTGTTGGTCCTATGGACCGGTTGGACCAACTGGCCTGTTGGTCCTATGGACCGGTTGGACCAACTGGCCTGTTGGTCCTATGGACCGGTTGGACCAACTGGCCTGTTGGTCCTATGGACCGGTTGGACCAACTGGCCTGTTGGTCCTATGGACCGGTTGGACCAACTGGCCTGTTGGTCCTATGGACCGGTTGGACCAACTGGCCTGTTGGTCCTATGGACCGGTTGGACCAACTGGCCTGTTGGTCCTATGGACCGGTTGGACCAACTGGCCTGTTGGTCCTATGGACCGGTTGGACCAACTGGCCTGTTGGTCCTATGGACCGGTTGGACCAACTGGCCTGTTGGTCCTATGGACCGGTTGGACCAACTGGCCTGTTGGTCCTATGGACCGGTTGGACCAACTGGCCTGTTGGTCCTATGGACCGGTTGGACCAACTGGCCTGTTGGTCCTATGGACCGGTTGGACCAACTGGCCTGTTGGTCCTATGGACCGGTTGGACCAACTGGCCTGTTGGTCCTATGGACCGGTTGGACCAACTGGCCTGTTGGTCCTATGGACCGGTTGGACCAACTGGCCTGTTGGTCCTATGGACCGGTTGGACCAACTGGCCTGTTGGTCCTATGGACCGGTTGGACCAACTGGCCTGTTGGTCCTATGGACCGGTTGGACCAACTGGCCTGTTGGTCCTATGGACCGGTTGGACCAACTGGCCTGTTGGTCCTATGGACCGGTTGGACCAACTGGCCTGTTGGTCCTATGGACCGGTTGGACCAACTGGCCTGTTGGTCCTATGGACCGGTTGGACCAACTGGCCTGTTGGTCCTATGGACCGGTTGGACCAACTGGCCTGTTGGTCCTATGGACCGGTTGGACCAACTGGCCTGTTGGTCCTATGGACCGGTTGGACCAACTGGCCTGTTGGTCCTATGGACCGGTTGGACCAACTGGCCTGTTGGTCCTATGGACCGGTTGGACCAACTGGCCTGTTGGTCCTATGGACCGGTTGGACCAACTGGCCTGTTGGTCCTATGGACCGGTTGGACCAACTGGCCTGTTGGTCCTATGGACCGGTTGGACCAACTGGCCTGTTGGTCCTATGGACCGGTTGGACCAACTGGCCTGTTGGTCCTATGGACCGGTTGGACCAACTGGCCTGTTGGTCCTATGGACCGGTTGGACCAACTGGCCTGTTGGTCCTATGGACCGGTTGGACCAACTGGCCTGTTGGTCCTATGGACCGGTTGGACCAACTGGCCTGTTGGTCCTATGGACCGGTTGGACCAACTGGCCTGTTGGTCCTATGGACCGGTTGGACCAACTGGCCTGTTGGTCCTATGGACCGGTTGGACCAACTGGCCTGTTGGTCCTATGGACCGGTTGGACCAACTGGCCTGTTGGTCCTATGGACCGGTTGGACCAACTGGCCTGTTGGTCCTATGGACCGGTTGGACCAACTGGCCTGTTGGTCCTATGGACCGGTTGGACCAACTGGCCTGTTGGTCCTATGGACCGGTTGGACCAACTGGCCTGTTGGTCCTATGGACCGGTTGGACCAACTGGCCTGTTGGTCCTATGGACCGGTTGGACCAACTGGCCTGTTGGTCCTATGGACCGGTTGGACCAACTGGCCTGTTGGTCCTATGGACCGGTTGGACCAACTGGCCTGTTGGTCCTATGGACCGGTTGGACCAACTGGCCTGTTGGTCCTATGGACCGGTTGGACCAACTGGCCTGTTGGTCCTATGGACCGGTTGGACCAACTGGCCTGTTGGTCCTATGGACCGGTTGGACCAACTGGCCTGTTGGTCCTATGGACCGGTTGGACCAACTGGCCTGTTGGTCCTATGGACCGGTTGGACCAACTGGCCTGTTGGTCCTATGGACCGGTTGGACCAACTGGCCTGTTGGTCCTATGGACCGGTTGGACCAACTGGCCTGTTGGTCCTATGGACCGGTTGGACCAACTGGCCTGTTGGTCCTATGGACCGGTTGGACCAACTGGCCTGTTGGTCCTATGGACCGGTTGGACCAACTGGCCTGTTGGTCCTATGGACCGGTTGGACCAACTGGCCTGTTGGTCCTATGGACCGGTTGGACCAACTGGCCTGTTGGTCCTATGGACCGGTTGGACCAACTGGCCTGTTGGTCCTATGGACCGGTTGGACCAACTGGCCTGTTGGTCCTATGGACCGGTTGGACCAACTGGCCTGTTGGTCCTATGGACCGGTTGGACCAACTGGCCTGTTGGTCCTATGGACCGGTTGGACCAACTGGCCTGTTGGTCCTATGGACCGGTTGGACCAACTGGCCTGTTGGTCCTATGGACCGGTTGGACCAACTGGCCTGTTGGTCCTATGGACCGGTTGGACCAACTGGCCTGTTGGTCCTATGGACCGGTTGGACCAACTGGCCTGTTGGTCCTATGGACCGGTTGGACCAACTGGCCTGTTGGTCCTATGGACCGGTTGGACCAACTGGCCTGTTGGTCCTATGGACCGGTTGGACCAACTGGCCTGTTGGTCCTATGGACCGGTTGGACCAACTGGCCTGTTGGTCCTATGGACCGGTTGGACCAACTGGCCTGTTGGTCCTATGGACCGGTTGGACCAACTGGCCTGTTGGTCCTATGGACCGGTTGGACCAACTGGCCTGTTGGTCCTATGGACCGGTTGGACCAACTGGCCTGTTGGTCCTATGGACCGGTTGGACCAACTGGCCTGTTGGTCCTATGGACCGGTTGGACCAACTGGCCTGTTGGTCCTATGGACCGGTTGGACCAACTGGCCTGTTGGTCCTATGGACCGGTTGGACCAACTGGCCTGTTGGTCCTATGGACCGGTTGGACCAACTGGCCTGTTGGTCCTATGGACCGGTTGGACCAACTGGCCTGTTGGTCCTATGGACCGGTTGGACCAACTGGCCTGTTGGTCCTATGGACCGGTTGGACCAACTGGCCTGTTGGTCCTATGGACCGGTTGGACCAACTGGCCTGTTGGTCCTATGGACCGGTTGGACCAACTGGCCTGTTGGTCCTATGGACCGGTTGGACCAACTGGCCTGTTGGTCCTATGGACCGGTTGGACCAACTGGCCTGTTGGTCCTATGGACCGGTTGGACCAACTGGCCTGTTGGTCCTATGGACCGGTTGGACCAACTGGCCTGTTGGTCCTATGGACCGGTTGGACCAACTGGCCTGTTGGTCCTATGGACCGGTTGGACCAACTGGCCTGTTGGTCCTATGGACCGGTTGGACCAACTGGCCTGTTGGTCCTATGGACCGGTTGGACCAACTGGCCTGTTGGTCCTATGGACCGGTTGGACCAACTGGCCTGTTGGTCCTATGGACCGGTTGGACCAACTGGCCTGTTGGTCCTATGGACCGGTTGGACCAACTGGCCTGTTGGTCCTATGGACCGGTTGGACCAACTGGCCTGTTGGTCCTATGGACCGGTTGGACCAACTGGCCTGTTGGTCCTATGGACCGGTTGGACCAACTGGCCTGTTGGTCCTATGGACCGGTTGGACCAACTGGCCTGTTGGTCCTATGGACCGGTTGGACCAACTGGCCTGTTGGTCCTATGGACCGGTTGGACCAACTGGCCTGTTGGTCCTATGGACCGGTTGGACCAACTGGCCTGTTGGTCCTATGGACCGGTTGGACCAACTGGCCTGTTGGTCCTATGGACCGGTTGGACCAACTGGCCTGTTGGTCCTATGGACCGGTTGGACCAACTGGCCTGTTGGTCCTATGGACCGGTTGGACCAACTGGCCTGTTGGTCCTATGGACCGGTTGGACCAACTGGCCTGTTGGTCCTATGGACCGGTTGGACCAACTGGCCTGTTGGTCCTATGGACCGGTTGGACCAACTGGCCTGTTGGTCCTATGGACCGGTTGGACCAACTGGCCTGTTGGTCCTATGGACCGGTTGGACCAACTGGCCTGTTGGTCCTATGGACCGGTTGGACCAACTGGCCTGTTGGTCCTATGGACCGGTTGGACCAACTGGCCTGTTGGTCCTATGGACCGGTTGGACCAACTGGCCTGTTGGTCCTATGGACCGGTTGGACCAACTGGCCTGTTGGTCCTATGGACCGGTTGGACCAACTGGCCTGTTGGTCCTATGGACCGGTTGGACCAACTGGCCTGTTGGTCCTATGGACCGGTTGGACCAACTGGCCTGTTGGTCCTATGGACCGGTTGGACCAACTGGCCTGTTGGTCCTATGGACCGGTTGGACCAACTGGCCTGTTGGTCCTATGGACCGGTTGGACCAACTGGCCTGTTGGTCCTATGGACCGGTTGGACCAACTGGCCTGTTGGTCCTATGGACCGGTTGGACCAACTGGCCTGTTGGTCCTATGGACCGGTTGGACCAACTGGCCTGTTGGTCCTATGGACCGGTTGGACCAACTGGCCTGTTGGTCCTATGGACCGGTTGGACCAACTGGCCTGTTGGTCCTATGGACCGGTTGGACCAACTGGCCTGTTGGTCCTATGGACCGGTTGGACCAACTGGCCTGTTGGTCCTATGGACCGGTTGGACCAACTGGCCTGTTGGTCCTATGGACCGGTTGGACCAACTGGCCTGTTGGTCCTATGGACCGGTTGGACCAACTGGCCTGTTGGTCCTATGGACCGGTTGGACCAACTGGCCTGTTGGTCCTATGGACCGGTTGGACCAACTGGCCTGTTGGTCCTATGGACCGGTTGGACCAACTGGCCTGTTGGTCCTATGGACCGGTTGGACCAACTGGCCTGTTGGTCCTATGGACCGGTTGGACCAACTGGCCTGTTGGTCCTATGGACCGGTTGGACCAACTGGCCTGTTGGTCCTATGGACCGGTTGGACCAACTGGCCTGTTGGTCCTATGGACCGGTTGGACCAACTGGCCTGTTGGTCCTATGGACCGGTTGGACCAACTGGCCTGTTGGTCCTATGGACCGGTTGGACCAACTGGCCTGTTGGTCCTATGGACCGGTTGGACCAACTGGCCTGTTGGTCCTATGGACCGGTTGGACCAACTGGCCTGTTGGTCCTATGGACCGGTTGGACCAACTGGCCTGTTGGTCCTATGGACCGGTTGGACCAACTGGCCTGTTGGTCCTATGGACCGGTTGGACCAACTGGCCTGTTGGTCCTATGGACCGGTTGGACCAACTGGCCTGTTGGTCCTATGGACCGGTTGGACCAACTGGCCTGTTGGTCCTATGGACCGGTTGGACCAACTGGCCTGTTGGTCCTATGGACCGGTTGGACCAACTGGCCTGTTGGTCCTATGGACCGGTTGGACCAACTGGCCTGTTGGTCCTATGGACCGGTTGGACCAACTGGCCTGTTGGTCCTATGGACCGGTTGGACCAACTGGCCTGTTGGTCCTATGGACCGGTTGGACCAACTGGCCTGTTGGTCCTATGGACCGGTTGGACCAACTGGCCTGTTGGTCCTATGGACCGGTTGGACCAACTGGCCTGTTGGTCCTATGGACCGGTTGGACCAACTGGCCTGTTGGTCCTATGGACCGGTTGGACCAACTGGCCTGTTGGTCCTATGGACCGGTTGGACCAACTGGCCTGTTGGTCCTATGGACCGGTTGGACCAACTGGCCTGTTGGTCCTATGGACCGGTTGGACCAACTGGCCTGTTGGTCCTATGGACCGGTTGGACCAACTGGCCTGTTGGTCCTATGGACCGGTTGGACCAACTGGCCTGTTGGTCCTATGGACCGGTTGGACCAACTGGCCTGTTGGTCCTATGGACCGGTTGGACCAACTGGCCTGTTGGTCCTATGGACCGGTTGGACCAACTGGCCTGTTGGTCCTATGGACCGGTTGGACCAACTGGCCTGTTGGTCCTATGGACCGGTTGGACCAACTGGCCTGTTGGTCCTATGGACCGGTTGGACCAACTGGCCTGTTGGTCCTATGGACCGGTTGGACCAACTGGCCTGTTGGTCCTATGGACCGGTTGGACCAACTGGCCTGTTGGTCCTATGGACCGGTTGGACCAACTGGCCTGTTGGTCCTATGGACCGGTTGGACCAACTGGCCTGTTGGTCCTATGGACCGGTTGGACCAACTGGCCTGTTGGTCCTATGGACCGGTTGGACCAACTGGCCTGTTGGTCCTATGGACCGGTTGGACCAACTGGCCTGTTGGTCCTATGGACCGGTTGGACCAACTGGCCTGTTGGTCCTATGGACCGGTTGGACCAACTGGCCTGTTGGTCCTATGGACCGGTTGGACCAACTGGCCTGTTGGTCCTATGGACCGGTTGGACCAACTGGCCTGTTGGTCCTATGGACCGGTTGGACCAACTGGCCTGTTGGTCCTATGGACCGGTTGGACCAACTGGCCTGTTGGTCCTATGGACCGGTTGGACCAACTGGCCTGTTGGTCCTATGGACCGGTTGGACCAACTGGCCTGTTGGTCCTATGGACCGGTTGGACCAACTGGCCTGTTGGTCCTATGGACCGGTTGGACCAACTGGCCTGTTGGTCCTATGGACCGGTTGGACCAACTGGCCTGTTGGTCCTATGGACCGGTTGGACCAACTGGCCTGTTGGTCCTATGGACCGGTTGGACCAACTGGCCTGTTGGTCCTATGGACCGGTTGGACCAACTGGCCTGTTGGTCCTATGGACCGGTTGGACCAACTGGCCTGTTGGTCCTATGGACCGGTTGGACCAACTGGCCTGTTGGTCCTATGGACCGGTTGGACCAACTGGCCTGTTGGTCCTATGGACCGGTTGGACCAACTGGCCTGTTGGTCCTATGGACCGGTTGGACCAACTGGCCTGTTGGTCCTATGGACCGGTTGGACCAACTGGCCTGTTGGTCCTATGGACCGGTTGGACCAACTGGCCTGTTGGTCCTATGGACCGGTTGGACCAACTGGCCTGTTGGTCCTATGGACCGGTTGGACCAACTGGCCTGTTGGTCCTATGGACCGGTTGGACCAACTGGCCTGTTGGTCCTATGGACCGGTTGGACCAACTGGCCTGTTGGTCCTATGGACCGGTTGGACCAACTGGCCTGTTGGTCCTATGGACCGGTTGGACCAACTGGCCTGTTGGTCCTATGGACCGGTTGGACCAACTGGCCTGTTGGTCCTATGGACCGGTTGGACCAACTGGCCTGTTGGTCCTATGGACCGGTTGGACCAACTGGCCTGTTGGTCCTATGGACCGGTTGGACCAACTGGCCTGTTGGTCCTATGGACCGGTTGGACCAACTGGCCTGTTGGTCCTATGGACCGGTTGGACCAACTGGCCTGTTGGTCCTATGGACCGGTTGGACCAACTGGCCTGTTGGTCCTATGGACCGGTTGGACCAACTGGCCTGTTGGTCCTATGGACCGGTTGGACCAACTGGCCTGTTGGTCCTATGGACCGGTTGGACCAACTGGCCTGTTGGTCCTATGGACCGGTTGGACCAACTGGCCTGTTGGTCCTATGGACCGGTTGGACCAACTGGCCTGTTGGTCCTATGGACCGGTTGGACCAACTGGCCTGTTGGTCCTATGGACCGGTTGGACCAACTGGCCTGTTGGTCCTATGGACCGGTTGGACCAACTGGCCTGTTGGTCCTATGGACCGGTTGGACCAACTGGCCTGTTGGTCCTATGGACCGGTTGGACCAACTGGCCTGTTGGTCCTATGGACCGGTTGGACCAACTGGCCTGTTGGTCCTATGGACCGGTTGGACCAACTGGCCTGTTGGTCCTATGGACCGGTTGGACCAACTGGCCTGTTGGTCCTATGGACCGGTTGGACCAACTGGCCTGTTGGTCCTATGGACCGGTTGGACCAACTGGCCTGTTGGTCCTATGGACCGGTTGGACCAACTGGCCTGTTGGTCCTATGGACCGGTTGGACCAACTGGCCTGTTGGTCCTATGGACCGGTTGGACCAACTGGCCTGTTGGTCCTATGGACCGGTTGGACCAACTGGCCTGTTGGTCCTATGGACCGGTTGGACCAACTGGCCTGTTGGTCCTATGGACCGGTTGGACCAACTGGCCTGTTGGTCCTATGGACCGGTTGGACCAACTGGCCTGTTGGTCCTATGGACCGGTTGGACCAACTGGCCTGTTGGTCCTATGGACCGGTTGGACCAACTGGCCTGTTGGTCCTATGGACCGGTTGGACCAACTGGCCTGTTGGTCCTATGGACCGGTTGGACCAACTGGCCTGTTGGTCCTATGGACCGGTTGGACCAACTGGCCTGTTGGTCCTATGGACCGGTTGGACCAACTGGCCTGTTGGTCCTATGGACCGGTTGGACCAACTGGCCTGTTGGTCCTATGGACCGGTTGGACCAACTGGCCTGTTGGTCCTATGGACCGGTTGGACCAACTGGCCTGTTGGTCCTATGGACCGGTTGGACCAACTGGCCTGTTGGTCCTATGGACCGGTTGGACCAACTGGCCTGTTGGTCCTATGGACCGGTTGGACCAACTGGCCTGTTGGTCCTATGGACCGGTTGGACCAACTGGCCTGTTGGTCCTATGGACCGGTTGGACCAACTGGCCTGTTGGTCCTATGGACCGGTTGGACCAACTGGCCTGTTGGTCCTATGGACCGGTTGGACCAACTGGCCTGTTGGTCCTATGGACCGGTTGGACCAACTGGCCTGTTGGTCCTATGGACCGGTTGGACCAACTGGCCTGTTGGTCCTATGGACCGGTTGGACCAACTGGCCTGTTGGTCCTATGGACCGGTTGGACCAACTGGCCTGTTGGTCCTATGGACCGGTTGGACCAACTGGCCTGTTGGTCCTATGGACCGGTTGGACCAACTGGCCTGTTGGTCCTATGGACCGGTTGGACCAACTGGCCTGTTGGTCCTATGGACCGGTTGGACCAACTGGCCTGTTGGTCCTATGGACCGGTTGGACCAACTGGCCTGTTGGTCCTATGGACCGGTTGGACCAACTGGCCTGTTGGTCCTATGGACCGGTTGGACCAACTGGCCTGTTGGTCCTATGGACCGGTTGGACCAACTGGCCTGTTGGTCCTATGGACCGGTTGGACCAACTGGCCTGTTGGTCCTATGGACCGGTTGGACCAACTGGCCTGTTGGTCCTATGGACCGGTTGGACCAACTGGCCTGTTGGTCCTATGGACCGGTTGGACCAACTGGCCTGTTGGTCCTATGGACCGGTTGGACCAACTGGCCTGTTGGTCCTATGGACCGGTTGGACCAACTGGCCTGTTGGTCCTATGGACCGGTTGGACCAACTGGCCTGTTGGTCCTATGGACCGGTTGGACCAACTGGCCTGTTGGTCCTATGGACCGGTTGGACCAACTGGCCTGTTGGTCCTATGGACCGGTTGGACCAACTGGCCTGTTGGTCCTATGGACCGGTTGGACCAACTGGCCTGTTGGTCCTATGGACCGGTTGGACCAACTGGCCTGTTGGTCCTATGGACCGGTTGGACCAACTGGCCTGTTGGTCCTATGGACCGGTTGGACCAACTGGCCTGTTGGTCCTATGGACCGGTTGGACCAACTGGCCTGTTGGTCCTATGGACCGGTTGGACCAACTGGCCTGTTGGTCCTATGGACCGGTTGGACCAACTGGCCTGTTGGTCCTATGGACCGGTTGGACCAACTGGCCTGTTGGTCCTATGGACCGGTTGGACCAACTGGCCTGTTGGTCCTATGGACCGGTTGGACCAACTGGCCTGTTGGTCCTATGGACCGGTTGGACCAACTGGCCTGTTGGTCCTATGGACCGGTTGGACCAACTGGCCTGTTGGTCCTATGGACCGGTTGGACCAACTGGCCTGTTGGTCCTATGGACCGGTTGGACCAACTGGCCTGTTGGTCCTATGGACCGGTTGGACCAACTGGCCTGTTGGTCCTATGGACCGGTTGGACCAACTGGCCTGTTGGTCCTATGGACCGGTTGGACCAACTGGCCTGTTGGTCCTATGGACCGGTTGGACCAACTGGCCTGTTGGTCCTATGGACCGGTTGGACCAACTGGCCTGTTGGTCCTATGGACCGGTTGGACCAACTGGCCTGTTGGTCCTATGGACCGGTTGGACCAACTGGCCTGTTGGTCCTATGGACCGGTTGGACCAACTGGCCTGTTGGTCCTATGGACCGGTTGGACCAACTGGCCTGTTGGTCCTATGGACCGGTTGGACCAACTGGCCTGTTGGTCCTATGGACCGGTTGGACCAACTGGCCTGTTGGTCCTATGGACCGGTTGGACCAACTGGCCTGTTGGTCCTATGGACCGGTTGGACCAACTGGCCTGTTGGTCCTATGGACCGGTTGGACCAACTGGCCTGTTGGTCCTATGGACCGGTTGGACCAACTGGCCTGTTGGTCCTATGGACCGGTTGGACCAACTGGCCTGTTGGTCCTATGGACCGGTTGGACCAACTGGCCTGTTGGTCCTATGGACCGGTTGGACCAACTGGCCTGTTGGTCCTATGGACCGGTTGGACCAACTGGCCTGTTGGTCCTATGGACCGGTTGGACCAACTGGCCTGTTGGTCCTATGGACCGGTTGGACCAACTGGCCTGTTGGTCCTATGGACCGGTTGGACCAACTGGCCTGTTGGTCCTATGGACCGGTTGGACCAACTGGCCTGTTGGTCCTATGGACCGGTTGGACCAACTGGCCTGTTGGTCCTATGGACCGGTTGGACCAACTGGCCTGTTGGTCCTATGGACCGGTTGGACCAACTGGCCTGTTGGTCCTATGGACCGGTTGGACCAACTGGCCTGTTGGTCCTATGGACCGGTTGGACCAACTGGCCTGTTGGTCCTATGGACCGGTTGGACCAACTGGCCTGTTGGTCCTATGGACCGGTTGGACCAACTGGCCTGTTGGTCCTATGGACCGGTTGGACCAACTGGCCTGTTGGTCCTATGGACCGGTTGGACCAACTGGCCTGTTGGTCCTATGGACCGGTTGGACCAACTGGCCTGTTGGTCCTATGGACCGGTTGGACCAACTGGCCTGTTGGTCCTATGGACCGGTTGGACCAACTGGCCTGTTGGTCCTATGGACCGGTTGGACCAACTGGCCTGTTGGTCCTATGGACCGGTTGGACCAACTGGCCTGTTGGTCCTATGGACCGGTTGGACCAACTGGCCTGTTGGTCCTATGGACCGGTTGGACCAACTGGCCTGTTGGTCCTATGGACCGGTTGGACCAACTGGCCTGTTGGTCCTATGGACCGGTTGGACCAACTGGCCTGTTGGTCCTATGGACCGGTTGGACCAACTGGCCTGTTGGTCCTATGGACCGGTTGGACCAACTGGCCTGTTGGTCCTATGGACCGGTTGGACCAACTGGCCTGTTGGTCCTATGGACCGGTTGGACCAACTGGCCTGTTGGTCCTATGGACCGGTTGGACCAACTGGCCTGTTGGTCCTATGGACCGGTTGGACCAACTGGCCTGTTGGTCCTATGGACCGGTTGGACCAACTGGCCTGTTGGTCCTATGGACCGGTTGGACCAACTGGCCTGTTGGTCCTATGGACCGGTTGGACCAACTGGCCTGTTGGTCCTATGGACCGGTTGGACCAACTGGCCTGTTGGTCCTATGGACCGGTTGGACCAACTGGCCTGTTGGTCCTATGGACCGGTTGGACCAACTGGCCTGTTGGTCCTATGGACCGGTTGGACCAACTGGCCTGTTGGTCCTATGGACCGGTTGGACCAACTGGCCTGTTGGTCCTATGGACCGGTTGGACCAACTGGCCTGTTGGTCCTATGGACCGGTTGGACCAACTGGCCTGTTGGTCCTATGGACCGGTTGGACCAACTGGCCTGTTGGTCCTATGGACCGGTTGGAC
This sequence comes from Closterium sp. Naga37s-1, assembly GCA_947471745.1. Lineage (NCBI taxonomy): Eukaryota > Viridiplantae > Streptophyta > Zygnematophyceae > Desmidiales > Closteriaceae > Closterium > Closterium sp. Naga37s-1. The sequence goes on along the minus strand of CANJKZ010001184.1, from coordinate 67,617 downwards.
CAACTGGCCTGTTGGTCCTATGGACCGGTTGGACCAACTGGCCTGTTGGTCCTATGGACCGGTTGGACCAACTGGCCTGTTGGTCCTATGGACCGGTTGGACCAACTGGCCTGTTGGTCCTATGGACCGGTTGGACCAACTGGCCTGTTGGTCCTATGGACCGGTTGGACCAACTGGCCTGTTGGTCCTATGGACCGGTTGGACCAACTGGCCTGTTGGTCCTATGGACCGGTTGGACCAACTGGCCTGTTGGTCCTATGGACCGGTTGGACCAACTGGCCTGTTGGTCCTATGGACCGGTTGGACCAACTGGCCTGTTGGTCCTATGGACCGGTTGGACCAACTGGCCTGTTGGTCCTATGGACCGGTTGGACCAACTGGCCTGTTGGTCCTATGGACCGGTTGGACCAACTGGCCTGTTGGTCCTATGGACCGGTTGGACCAACTGGCCTGTTGGTCCTATGGACCGGTTGGACCAACTGGCCTGTTGGTCCTATGGACCGGTTGGACCAACTGGCCTGTTGGTCCTATGGACCGGTTGGACCAACTGGCCTGTTGGTCCTATGGACCGGTTGGACCAACTGGCCTGTTGGTCCTATGGACCGGTTGGACCAACTGGCCTGTTGGTCCTATGGACCGGTTGGACCAACTGGCCTGTTGGTCCTATGGACCGGTTGGACCAACTGGCCTGTTGGTCCTATGGACCGGTTGGACCAACTGGCCTGTTGGTCCTATGGACCGGTTGGACCAACTGGCCTGTTGGTCCTATGGACCGGTTGGACCAACTGGCCTGTTGGTCCTATGGACCGGTTGGACCAACTGGCCTGTTGGTCCTATGGACCGGTTGGACCAACTGGCCTGTTGGTCCTATGGACCGGTTGGACCAACTGGCCTGTTGGTCCTATGGACCGGTTGGACCAACTGGCCTGTTGGTCCTATGGACCGGTTGGACCAACTGGCCTGTTGGTCCTATGGACCGGTTGGACCAACTGGCCTGTTGGTCCTATGGACCGGTTGGACCAACTGGCCTGTTGGTCCTATGGACCGGTTGGACCAACTGGCCTGTTGGTCCTATGGACCGGTTGGACCAACTGGCCTGTTGGTCCTATGGACCGGTTGGACCAACTGGCCTGTTGGTCCTATGGACCGGTTGGACCAACTGGCCTGTTGGTCCTATGGACCGGTTGGACCAACTGGCCTGTTGGTCCTATGGACCGGTTGGACCAACTGGCCTGTTGGTCCTATGGACCGGTTGGACCAACTGGCCTGTTGGTCCTATGGACCGGTTGGACCAACTGGCCTGTTGGTCCTATGGACCGGTTGGACCAACTGGCCTGTTGGTCCTATGGACCGGTTGGACCAACTGGCCTGTTGGTCCTATGGACCGGTTGGACCAACTGGCCTGTTGGTCCTATGGACCGGTTGGACCAACTGGCCTGTTGGTCCTATGGACCGGTTGGACCAACTGGCCTGTTGGTCCTATGGACCGGTTGGACCAACTGGCCTGTTGGTCCTATGGACCGGTTGGACCAACTGGCCTGTTGGTCCTATGGACCGGTTGGACCAACTGGCCTGTTGGTCCTATGGACCGGTTGGACCAACTGGCCTGTTGGTCCTATGGACCGGTTGGACCAACTGGCCTGTTGGTCCTATGGACCGGTTGGACCAACTGGCCTGTTGGTCCTATGGACCGGTTGGACCAACTGGCCTGTTGGTCCTATGGACCGGTTGGACCAACTGGCCTGTTGGTCCTATGGACCGGTTGGACCAACTGGCCTGTTGGTCCTATGGACCGGTTGGACCAACTGGCCTGTTGGTCCTATGGACCGGTTGGACCAACTGGCCTGTTGGTCCTATGGACCGGTTGGACCAACTGGCCTGTTGGTCCTATGGACCGGTTGGACCAACTGGCCTGTTGGTCCTATGGACCGGTTGGACCAACTGGCCTGTTGGTCCTATGGACCGGTTGGACCAACTGGCCTGTTGGTCCTATGGACCGGTTGGACCAACTGGCCTGTTGGTCCTATGGACCGGTTGGACCAACTGGCCTGTTGGTCCTATGGACCGGTTGGACCAACTGGCCTGTTGGTCCTATGGACCGGTTGGACCAACTGGCCTGTTGGTCCTATGGACCGGTTGGACCAACTGGCCTGTTGGTCCTATGGACCGGTTGGACCAACTGGCCTGTTGGTCCTATGGACCGGTTGGACCAACTGGCCTGTTGGTCCTATGGACCGGTTGGACCAACTGGCCTGTTGGTCCTATGGACCGGTTGGACCAACTGGCCTGTTGGTCCTATGGACCGGTTGGACCAACTGGCCTGTTGGTCCTATGGACCGGTTGGACCAACTGGCCTGTTGGTCCTATGGACCGGTTGGACCAACTGGCCTGTTGGTCCTATGGACCGGTTGGACCAACTGGCCTGTTGGTCCTATGGACCGGTTGGACCAACTGGCCTGTTGGTCCTATGGACCGGTTGGACCAACTGGCCTGTTGGTCCTATGGACCGGTTGGACCAACTGGCCTGTTGGTCCTATGGACCGGTTGGACCAACTGGCCTGTTGGTCCTATGGACCGGTTGGACCAACTGGCCTGTTGGTCCTATGGACCGGTTGGACCAACTGGCCTGTTGGTCCTATGGACCGGTTGGACCAACTGGCCTGTTGGTCCTATGGACCGGTTGGACCAACTGGCCTGTTGGTCCTATGGACCGGTTGGACCAACTGGCCTGTTGGTCCTATGGACCGGTTGGACCAACTGGCCTGTTGGTCCTATGGACCGGTTGGACCAACTGGCCTGTTGGTCCTATGGACCGGTTGGACCAACTGGCCTGTTGGTCCTATGGACCGGTTGGACCAACTGGCCTGTTGGTCCTATGGACCGGTTGGACCAACTGGCCTGTTGGTCCTATGGACCGGTTGGACCAACTGGCCTGTTGGTCCTATGGACCGGTTGGACCAACTGGCCTGTTGGTCCTATGGACCGGTTGGACCAACTGGCCTGTTGGTCCTATGGACCGGTTGGACCAACTGGCCTGTTGGTCCTATGGACCGGTTGGACCAACTGGCCTGTTGGTCCTATGGACCGGTTGGACCAACTGGCCTGTTGGTCCTATGGACCGGTTGGACCAACTGGCCTGTTGGTCCTATGGACCGGTTGGACCAACTGGCCTGTTGGTCCTATGGACCGGTTGGACCAACTGGCCTGTTGGTCCTATGGACCGGTTGGACCAACTGGCCTGTTGGTCCTATGGACCGGTTGGACCAACTGGCCTGTTGGTCCTATGGACCGGTTGGACCAACTGGCCTGTTGGTCCTATGGACCGGTTGGACCAACTGGCCTGTTGGTCCTATGGACCGGTTGGACCAACTGGCCTGTTGGTCCTATGGACCGGTTGGACCAACTGGCCTGTTGGTCCTATGGACCGGTTGGACCAACTGGCCTGTTGGTCCTATGGACCGGTTGGACCAACTGGCCTGTTGGTCCTATGGACCGGTTGGACCAACTGGCCTGTTGGTCCTATGGACCGGTTGGACCAACTGGCCTGTTGGTCCTATGGACCGGTTGGACCAACTGGCCTGTTGGTCCTATGGACCGGTTGGACCAACTGGCCTGTTGGTCCTATGGACCGGTTGGACCAACTGGCCTGTTGGTCCTATGGACCGGTTGGACCAACTGGCCTGTTGGTCCTATGGACCGGTTGGACCAACTGGCCTGTTGGTCCTATGGACCGGTTGGACCAACTGGCCTGTTGGTCCTATGGACCGGTTGGACCAACTGGCCTGTTGGTCCTATGGACCGGTTGGACCAACTGGCCTGTTGGTCCTATGGACCGGTTGGACCAACTGGCCTGTTGGTCCTATGGACCGGTTGGACCAACTGGCCTGTTGGTCCTATGGACCGGTTGGACCAACTGGCCTGTTGGTCCTATGGACCGGTTGGACCAACTGGCCTGTTGGTCCTATGGACCGGTTGGACCAACTGGCCTGTTGGTCCTATGGACCGGTTGGACCAACTGGCCTGTTGGTCCTATGGACCGGTTGGACCAACTGGCCTGTTGGTCCTATGGACCGGTTGGACCAACTGGCCTGTTGGTCCTATGGACCGGTTGGACCAACTGGCCTGTTGGTCCTATGGACCGGTTGGACCAACTGGCCTGTTGGTCCTATGGACCGGTTGGACCAACTGGCCTGTTGGTCCTATGGACCGGTTGGACCAACTGGCCTGTTGGTCCTATGGACCGGTTGGACCAACTGGCCTGTTGGTCCTATGGACCGGTTGGACCAACTGGCCTGTTGGTCCTATGGACCGGTTGGACCAACTGGCCTGTTGGTCCTATGGACCGGTTGGACCAACTGGCCTGTTGGTCCTATGGACCGGTTGGACCAACTGGCCTGTTGGTCCTATGGACCGGTTGGACCAACTGGCCTGTTGGTCCTATGGACCGGTTGGACCAACTGGCCTGTTGGTCCTATGGACCGGTTGGACCAACTGGCCTGTTGGTCCTATGGACCGGTTGGACCAACTGGCCTGTTGGTCCTATGGACCGGTTGGACCAACTGGCCTGTTGGTCCTATGGACCGGTTGGACCAACTGGCCTGTTGGTCCTATGGACCGGTTGGACCAACTGGCCTGTTGGTCCTATGGACCGGTTGGACCAACTGGCCTGTTGGTCCTATGGACCGGTTGGACCAACTGGCCTGTTGGTCCTATGGACCGGTTGGACCAACTGGCCTGTTGGTCCTATGGACCGGTTGGACCAACTGGCCTGTTGGTCCTATGGACCGGTTGGACCAACTGGCCTGTTGGTCCTATGGACCGGTTGGACCAACTGGCCTGTTGGTCCTATGGACCGGTTGGACCAACTGGCCTGTTGGTCCTATGGACCGGTTGGACCAACTGGCCTGTTGGTCCTATGGACCGGTTGGACCAACTGGCCTGTTGGTCCTATGGACCGGTTGGACCAACTGGCCTGTTGGTCCTATGGACCGGTTGGACCAACTGGCCTGTTGGTCCTATGGACCGGTTGGACCAACTGGCCTGTTGGTCCTATGGACCGGTTGGACCAACTGGCCTGTTGGTCCTATGGACCGGTTGGACCAACTGGCCTGTTGGTCCTATGGACCGGTTGGACCAACTGGCCTGTTGGTCCTATGGACCGGTTGGACCAACTGGCCTGTTGGTCCTATGGACCGGTTGGACCAACTGGCCTGTTGGTCCTATGGACCGGTTGGACCAACTGGCCTGTTGGTCCTATGGACCGGTTGGACCAACTGGCCTGTTGGTCCTATGGACCGGTTGGACCAACTGGCCTGTTGGTCCTATGGACCGGTTGGACCAACTGGCCTGTTGGTCCTATGGACCGGTTGGACCAACTGGCCTGTTGGTCCTATGGACCGGTTGGACCAACTGGCCTGTTGGTCCTATGGACCGGTTGGACCAACTGGCCTGTTGGTCCTATGGACCGGTTGGACCAACTGGCCTGTTGGTCCTATGGACCGGTTGGACCAACTGGCCTGTTGGTCCTATGGACCGGTTGGACCAACTGGCCTGTTGGTCCTATGGACCGGTTGGACCAACTGGCCTGTTGGTCCTATGGACCGGTTGGACCAACTGGCCTGTTGGTCCTATGGACCGGTTGGACCAACTGGCCTGTTGGTCCTATGGACCGGTTGGACCAACTGGCCTGTTGGTCCTATGGACCGGTTGGACCAACTGGCCTGTTGGTCCTATGGACCGGTTGGACCAACTGGCCTGTTGGTCCTATGGACCGGTTGGACCAACTGGCCTGTTGGTCCTATGGACCGGTTGGACCAACTGGCCTGTTGGTCCTATGGACCGGTTGGACCAACTGGCCTGTTGGTCCTATGGACCGGTTGGACCAACTGGCCTGTTGGTCCTATGGACCGGTTGGACCAACTGGCCTGTTGGTCCTATGGACCGGTTGGACCAACTGGCCTGTTGGTCCTATGGACCGGTTGGACCAACTGGCCTGTTGGTCCTATGGACCGGTTGGACCAACTGGCCTGTTGGTCCTATGGACCGGTTGGACCAACTGGCCTGTTGGTCCTATGGACCGGTTGGACCAACTGGCCTGTTGGTCCTATGGACCGGTTGGACCAACTGGCCTGTTGGTCCTATGGACCGGTTGGACCAACTGGCCTGTTGGTCCTATGGACCGGTTGGACCAACTGGCCTGTTGGTCCTATGGACCGGTTGGACCAACTGGCCTGTTGGTCCTATGGACCGGTTGGACCAACTGGCCTGTTGGTCCTATGGACCGGTTGGACCAACTGGCCTGTTGGTCCTATGGACCGGTTGGACCAACTGGCCTGTTGGTCCTATGGACCGGTTGGACCAACTGGCCTGTTGGTCCTATGGACCGGTTGGACCAACTGGCCTGTTGGTCCTATGGACCGGTTGGACCAACTGGCCTGTTGGTCCTATGGACCGGTTGGACCAACTGGCCTGTTGGTCCTATGGACCGGTTGGACCAACTGGCCTGTTGGTCCTATGGACCGGTTGGACCAACTGGCCTGTTGGTCCTATGGACCGGTTGGACCAACTGGCCTGTTGGTCCTATGGACCGGTTGGACCAACTGGCCTGTTGGTCCTATGGACCGGTTGGACCAACTGGCCTGTTGGTCCTATGGACCGGTTGGACCAACTGGCCTGTTGGTCCTATGGACCGGTTGGACCAACTGGCCTGTTGGTCCTATGGACCGGTTGGACCAACTGGCCTGTTGGTCCTATGGACCGGTTGGACCAACTGGCCTGTTGGTCCTATGGACCGGTTGGACCAACTGGCCTGTTGGTCCTATGGACCGGTTGGACCAACTGGCCTGTTGGTCCTATGGACCGGTTGGACCAACTGGCCTGTTGGTCCTATGGACCGGTTGGACCAACTGGCCTGTTGGTCCTATGGACCGGTTGGACCAACTGGCCTGTTGGTCCTATGGACCGGTTGGACCAACTGGCCTGTTGGTCCTATGGACCGGTTGGACCAACTGGCCTGTTGGTCCTATGGACCGGTTGGACCAACTGGCCTGTTGGTCCTATGGACCGGTTGGACCAACTGGCCTGTTGGTCCTATGGACCGGTTGGACCAACTGGCCTGTTGGTCCTATGGACCGGTTGGACCAACTGGCCTGTTGGTCCTATGGACCGGTTGGACCAACTGGCCTGTTGGTCCTATGGACCGGTTGGACCAACTGGCCTGTTGGTCCTATGGACCGGTTGGACCAACTGGCCTGTTGGTCCTATGGACCGGTTGGACCAACTGGCCTGTTGGTCCTATGGACCGGTTGGACCAACTGGCCTGTTGGTCCTATGGACCGGTTGGACCAACTGGCCTGTTGGTCCTATGGACCGGTTGGACCAACTGGCCTGTTGGTCCTATGGACCGGTTGGACCAACTGGCCTGTTGGTCCTATGGACCGGTTGGACCAACTGGCCTGTTGGTCCTATGGACCGGTTGGACCAACTGGCCTGTTGGTCCTATGGACCGGTTGGACCAACTGGCCTGTTGGTCCTATGGACCGGTTGGACCAACTGGCCTGTTGGTCCTATGGACCGGTTGGACCAACTGGCCTGTTGGTCCTATGGACCGGTTGGACCAACTGGCCTGTTGGTCCTATGGACCGGTTGGACCAACTGGCCTGTTGGTCCTATGGACCGGTTGGACCAACTGGCCTGTTGGTCCTATGGACCGGTTGGACCAACTGGCCTGTTGGTCCTATGGACCGGTTGGACCAACTGGCCTGTTGGTCCTATGGACCGGTTGGACCAACTGGCCTGTTGGTCCTATGGACCGGTTGGACCAACTGGCCTGTTGGTCCTATGGACCGGTTGGACCAACTGGCCTGTTGGTCCTATGGACCGGTTGGACCAACTGGCCTGTTGGTCCTATGGACCGGTTGGACCAACTGGCCTGTTGGTCCTATGGACCGGTTGGACCAACTGGCCTGTTGGTCCTATGGACCGGTTGGACCAACTGGCCTGTTGGTCCTATGGACCGGTTGGACCAACTGGCCTGTTGGTCCTATGGACCGGTTGGACCAACTGGCCTGTTGGTCCTATGGACCGGTTGGACCAACTGGCCTGTTGGTCCTATGGACCGGTTGGACCAACTGGCCTGTTGGTCCTATGGACCGGTTGGACCAACTGGCCTGTTGGTCCTATGGACCGGTTGGACCAACTGGCCTGTTGGTCCTATGGACCGGTTGGACCAACTGGCCTGTTGGTCCTATGGACCGGTTGGACCAACTGGCCTGTTGGTCCTATGGACCGGTTGGACCAACTGGCCTGTTGGTCCTATGGACCGGTTGGACCAACTGGCCTGTTGGTCCTATGGACCGGTTGGACCAACTGGCCTGTTGGTCCTATGGACCGGTTGGACCAACTGGCCTGTTGGTCCTATGGACCGGTTGGACCAACTGGCCTGTTGGTCCTATGGACCGGTTGGACCAACTGGCCTGTTGGTCCTATGGACCGGTTGGACCAACTGGCCTGTTGGTCCTATGGACCGGTTGGACCAACTGGCCTGTTGGTCCTATGGACCGGTTGGACCAACTGGCCTGTTGGTCCTATGGACCGGTTGGACCAACTGGCCTGTTGGTCCTATGGACCGGTTGGACCAACTGGCCTGTTGGTCCTATGGACCGGTTGGACCAACTGGCCTGTTGGTCCTATGGACCGGTTGGACCAACTGGCCTGTTGGTCCTATGGACCGGTTGGACCAACTGGCCTGTTGGTCCTATGGACCGGTTGGACCAACTGGCCTGTTGGTCCTATGGACCGGTTGGACCAACTGGCCTGTTGGTCCTATGGACCGGTTGGACCAACTGGCCTGTTGGTCCTATGGACCGGTTGGACCAACTGGCCTGTTGGTCCTATGGACCGGTTGGACCAACTGGCCTGTTGGTCCTATGGACCGGTTGGACCAACTGGCCTGTTGGTCCTATGGACCGGTTGGACCAACTGGCCTGTTGGTCCTATGGACCGGTTGGACCAACTGGCCTGTTGGTCCTATGGACCGGTTGGACCAACTGGCCTGTTGGTCCTATGGACCGGTTGGACCAACTGGCCTGTTGGTCCTATGGACCGGTTGGACCAACTGGCCTGTTGGTCCTATGGACCGGTTGGACCAACTGGCCTGTTGGTCCTATGGACCGGTTGGACCAACTGGCCTGTTGGTCCTATGGACCGGTTGGACCAACTGGCCTGTTGGTCCTATGGACCGGTTGGACCAACTGGCCTGTTGGTCCTATGGACCGGTTGGACCAACTGGCCTGTTGGTCCTATGGACCGGTTGGACCAACTGGCCTGTTGGTCCTATGGACCGGTTGGACCAACTGGCCTGTTGGTCCTATGGACCGGTTGGACCAACTGGCCTGTTGGTCCTATGGACCGGTTGGACCAACTGGCCTGTTGGTCCTATGGACCGGTTGGACCAACTGGCCTGTTGGTCCTATGGACCGGTTGGACCAACTGGCCTGTTGGTCCTATGGACCGGTTGGACCAACTGGCCTGTTGGTCCTATGGACCGGTTGGACCAACTGGCCTGTTGGTCCTATGGACCGGTTGGACCAACTGGCCTGTTGGTCCTATGGACCGGTTGGACCAACTGGCCTGTTGGTCCTATGGACCGGTTGGACCAACTGGCCTGTTGGTCCTATGGACCGGTTGGACCAACTGGCCTGTTGGTCCTATGGACCGGTTGGACCAACTGGCCTGTTGGTCCTATGGACCGGTTGGACCAACTGGCCTGTTGGTCCTATGGACCGGTTGGACCAACTGGCCTGTTGGTCCTATGGACCGGTTGGACCAACTGGCCTGTTGGTCCTATGGACCGGTTGGACCAACTGGCCTGTTGGTCCTATGGACCGGTTGGACCAACTGGCCTGTTGGTCCTATGGACCGGTTGGACCAACTGGCCTGTTGGTCCTATGGACCGGTTGGACCAACTGGCCTGTTGGTCCTATGGACCGGTTGGACCAACTGGCCTGTTGGTCCTATGGACCGGTTGGACCAACTGGCCTGTTGGTCCTATGGACCGGTTGGACCAACTGGCCTGTTGGTCCTATGGACCGGTTGGACCAACTGGCCTGTTGGTCCTATGGACCGGTTGGACCAACTGGCCTGTTGGTCCTATGGACCGGTTGGACCAACTGGCCTGTTGGTCCTATGGACCGGTTGGACCAACTGGCCTGTTGGTCCTATGGACCGGTTGGACCAACTGGCCTGTTGGTCCTATGGACCGGTTGGACCAACTGGCCTGTTGGTCCTATGGACCGGTTGGACCAACTGGCCTGTTGGTCCTATGGACCGGTTGGACCAACTGGCCTGTTGGTCCTATGGACCGGTTGGACCAACTGGCCTGTTGGTCCTATGGACCGGTTGGACCAACTGGCCTGTTGGTCCTATGGACCGGTTGGACCAACTGGCCTGTTGGTCCTATGGACCGGTTGGACCAACTGGCCTGTTGGTCCTATGGACCGGTTGGACCAACTGGCCTGTTGGTCCTATGGACCGGTTGGACCAACTGGCCTGTTGGTCCTATGGACCGGTTGGACCAACTGGCCTGTTGGTCCTATGGACCGGTTGGACCAACTGGCCTGTTGGTCCTATGGACCGGTTGGACCAACTGGCCTGTTGGTCCTATGGACCGGTTGGACCAACTGGCCTGTTGGTCCTATGGACCGGTTGGACCAACTGGCCTGTTGGTCCTATGGACCGGTTGGACCAACTGGCCTGTTGGTCCTATGGACCGGTTGGACCAACTGGCCTGTTGGTCCTATGGACCGGTTGGACCAACTGGCCTGTTGGTCCTATGGACCGGTTGGACCAACTGGCCTGTTGGTCCTATGGACCGGTTGGACCAACTGGCCTGTTGGTCCTATGGACCGGTTGGACCAACTGGCCTGTTGGTCCTATGGACCGGTTGGACCAACTGGCCTGTTGGTCCTATGGACCGGTTGGACCAACTGGCCTGTTGGTCCTATGGACCGGTTGGACCAACTGGCCTGTTGGTCCTATGGACCGGTTGGACCAACTGGCCTGTTGGTCCTATGGACCGGTTGGACCAACTGGCCTGTTGGTCCTATGGACCGGTTGGACCAACTGGCCTGTTGGTCCTATGGACCGGTTGGACCAACTGGCCTGTTGGTCCTATGGACCGGTTGGACCAACTGGCCTGTTGGTCCTATGGACCGGTTGGACCAACTGGCCTGTTGGTCCTATGGACCGGTTGGACCAACTGGCCTGTTGGTCCTATGGACCGGTTGGACCAACTGGCCTGTTGGTCCTATGGACCGGTTGGACCAACTGGCCTGTTGGTCCTATGGACCGGTTGGACCAACTGGCCTGTTGGTCCTATGGACCGGTTGGACCAACTGGCCTGTTGGTCCTATGGACCGGTTGGACCAACTGGCCTGTTGGTCCTATGGACCGGTTGGACCAACTGGCCTGTTGGTCCTATGGACCGGTTGGACCAACTGGCCTGTTGGTCCTATGGACCGGTTGGACCAACTGGCCTGTTGGTCCTATGGACCGGTTGGACCAACTGGCCTGTTGGTCCTATGGACCGGTTGGACCAACTGGCCTGTTGGTCCTATGGACCGGTTGGACCAACTGGCCTGTTGGTCCTATGGACCGGTTGGACCAACTGGCCTGTTGGTCCTATGGACCGGTTGGACCAACTGGCCTGTTGGTCCTATGGACCGGTTGGACCAACTGGCCTGTTGGTCCTATGGACCGGTTGGACCAACTGGCCTGTTGGTCCTATGGACCGGTTGGACCAACTGGCCTGTTGGTCCTATGGACCGGTTGGACCAACTGGCCTGTTGGTCCTATGGACCGGTTGGACCAACTGGCCTGTTGGTCCTATGGACCGGTTGGACCAACTGGCCTGTTGGTCCTATGGACCGGTTGGACCAACTGGCCTGTTGGTCCTATGGACCGGTTGGACCAACTGGCCTGTTGGTCCTATGGACCGGTTGGACCAACTGGCCTGTTGGTCCTATGGACCGGTTGGACCAACTGGCCTGTTGGTCCTATGGACCGGTTGGACCAACTGGCCTGTTGGTCCTATGGACCGGTTGGACCAACTGGCCTGTTGGTCCTATGGACCGGTTGGACCAACTGGCCTGTTGGTCCTATGGACCGGTTGGACCAACTGGCCTGTTGGTCCTATGGACCGGTTGGACCAACTGGCCTGTTGGTCCTATGGACCGGTTGGACCAACTGGCCTGTTGGTCCTATGGACCGGTTGGACCAACTGGCCTGTTGGTCCTATGGACCGGTTGGACCAACTGGCCTGTTGGTCCTATGGACCGGTTGGACCAACTGGCCTGTTGGTCCTATGGACCGGTTGGACCAACTGGCCTGTTGGTCCTATGGACCGGTTGGACCAACTGGCCTGTTGGTCCTATGGACCGGTTGGACCAACTGGCCTGTTGGTCCTATGGACCGGTTGGACCAACTGGCCTGTTGGTCCTATGGACCGGTTGGACCAACTGGCCTGTTGGTCCTATGGACCGGTTGGACCAACTGGCCTGTTGGTCCTATGGACCGGTTGGACCAACTGGCCTGTTGGTCCTATGGACCGGTTGGACCAACTGGCCTGTTGGTCCTATGGACCGGTTGGACCAACTGGCCTGTTGGTCCTATGGACCGGTTGGACCAACTGGCCTGTTGGTCCTATGGACCGGTTGGACCAACTGGCCTGTTGGTCCTATGGACCGGTTGGACCAACTGGCCTGTTGGTCCTATGGACCGGTTGGACCAACTGGCCTGTTGGTCCTATGGACCGGTTGGACCAACTGGCCTGTTGGTCCTATGGACCGGTTGGACCAACTGGCCTGTTGGTCCTATGGACCGGTTGGACCAACTGGCCTGTTGGTCCTATGGACCGGTTGGACCAACTGGCCTGTTGGTCCTATGGACCGGTTGGACCAACTGGCCTGTTGGTCCTATGGACCGGTTGGACCAACTGGCCTGTTGGTCCTATGGACCGGTTGGACCAACTGGCCTGTTGGTCCTATGGACCGGTTGGACCAACTGGCCTGTTGGTCCTATGGACCGGTTGGACCAACTGGCCTGTTGGTCCTATGGACCGGTTGGACCAACTGGCCTGTTGGTCCTATGGACCGGTTGGACCAACTGGCCTGTTGGTCCTATGGACCGGTTGGACCAACTGGCCTGTTGGTCCTATGGACCGGTTGGACCAACTGGCCTGTTGGTCCTATGGACCGGTTGGACCAACTGGCCTGTTGGTCCTATGGACCGGTTGGACCAACTGGCCTGTTGGTCCTATGGACCGGTTGGACCAACTGGCCTGTTGGTCCTATGGACCGGTTGGACCAACTGGCCTGTTGGTCCTATGGACCGGTTGGACCAACTGGCCTGTTGGTCCTATGGACCGGTTGGACCAACTGGCCTGTTGGTCCTATGGACCGGTTGGACCAACTGGCCTGTTGGTCCTATGGACCGGTTGGACCAACTGGCCTGTTGGTCCTATGGACCGGTTGGACCAACTGGCCTGTTGGTCCTATGGACCGGTTGGACCAACTGGCCTGTTGGTCCTATGGACCGGTTGGACCAACTGGCCTGTTGGTCCTATGGACCGGTTGGACCAACTGGCCTGTTGGTCCTATGGACCGGTTGGACCAACTGGCCTGTTGGTCCTATGGACCGGTTGGACCAACTGGCCTGTTGGTCCTATGGACCGGTTGGACCAACTGGCCTGTTGGTCCTATGGACCGGTTGGACCAACTGGCCTGTTGGTCCTATGGACCGGTTGGACCAACTGGCCTGTTGGTCCTATGGACCGGTTGGACCAACTGGCCTGTTGGTCCTATGGACCGGTTGGACCAACTGGCCTGTTGGTCCTATGGACCGGTTGGACCAACTGGCCTGTTGGTCCTATGGACCGGTTGGACCAACTGGCCTGTTGGTCCTATGGACCGGTTGGACCAACTGGCCTGTTGGTCCTATGGACCGGTTGGACCAACTGGCCTGTTGGTCCTATGGACCGGTTGGACCAACTGGCCTGTTGGTCCTATGGACCGGTTGGACCAACTGGCCTGTTGGTCCTATGGACCGGTTGGACCAACTGGCCTGTTGGTCCTATGGACCGGTTGGACCAACTGGCCTGTTGGTCCTATGGACCGGTTGGACCAACTGGCCTGTTGGTCCTATGGACCGGTTGGACCAACTGGCCTGTTGGTCCTATGGACCGGTTGGACCAACTGGCCTGTTGGTCCTATGGACCGGTTGGACCAACTGGCCTGTTGGTCCTATGGACCGGTTGGACCAACTGGCCTGTTGGTCCTATGGACCGGTTGGACCAACTGGCCTGTTGGTCCTATGGACCGGTTGGACCAACTGGCCTGTTGGTCCTATGGACCGGTTGGACCAACTGGCCTGTTGGTCCTATGGACCGGTTGGACCAACTGGCCTGTTGGTCCTATGGACCGGTTGGACCAACTGGCCTGTTGGTCCTATGGACCGGTTGGACCAACTGGCCTGTTGGTCCTATGGACCGGTTGGACCAACTGGCCTGTTGGTCCTATGGACCGGTTGGACCAACTGGCCTGTTGGTCCTATGGACCGGTTGGACCAACTGGCCTGTTGGTCCTATGGACCGGTTGGACCAACTGGCCTGTTGGTCCTATGGACCGGTTGGACCAACTGGCCTGTTGGTCCTATGGACCGGTTGGACCAACTGGCCTGTTGGTCCTATGGACCGGTTGGACCAACTGGCCTGTTGGTCCTATGGACCGGTTGGACCAACTGGCCTGTTGGTCCTATGGACCGGTTGGACCAACTGGCCTGTTGGTCCTATGGACCGGTTGGACCAACTGGCCTGTTGGTCCTATGGACCGGTTGGACCAACTGGCCTGTTGGTCCTATGGACCGGTTGGACCAACTGGCCTGTTGGTCCTATGGACCGGTTGGACCAACTGGCCTGTTGGTCCTATGGACCGGTTGGACCAACTGGCCTGTTGGTCCTATGGACCGGTTGGACCAACTGGCCTGTTGGTCCTATGGACCGGTTGGACCAACTGGCCTGTTGGTCCTATGGACCGGTTGGACCAACTGGCCTGTTGGTCCTATGGACCGGTTGGACCAACTGGCCTGTTGGTCCTATGGACCGGTTGGACCAACTGGCCTGTTGGTCCTATGGACCGGTTGGACCAACTGGCCTGTTGGTCCTATGGACCGGTTGGACCAACTGGCCTGTTGGTCCTATGGACCGGTTGGACCAACTGGCCTGTTGGTCCTATGGACCGGTTGGACCAACTGGCCTGTTGGTCCTATGGACCGGTTGGACCAACTGGCCTGTTGGTCCTATGGACCGGTTGGACCAACTGGCCTGTTGGTCCTATGGACCGGTTGGACCAACTGGCCTGTTGGTCCTATGGACCGGTTGGACCAACTGGCCTGTTGGTCCTATGGACCGGTTGGACCAACTGGCCTGTTGGTCCTATGGACCGGTTGGACCAACTGGCCTGTTGGTCCTATGGACCGGTTGGACCAACTGGCCTGTTGGTCCTATGGACCGGTTGGACCAACTGGCCTGTTGGTCCTATGGACCGGTTGGACCAACTGGCCTGTTGGTCCTATGGACCGGTTGGACCAACTGGCCTGTTGGTCCTATGGACCGGTTGGACCAACTGGCCTGTTGGTCCTATGGACCGGTTGGACCAACTGGCCTGTTGGTCCTATGGACCGGTTGGACCAACTGGCCTGTTGGTCCTATGGACCGGTTGGACCAACTGGCCTGTTGGTCCTATGGACCGGTTGGACCAACTGGCCTGTTGGTCCTATGGACCGGTTGGACCAACTGGCCTGTTGGTCCTATGGACCGGTTGGACCAACTGGCCTGTTGGTCCTATGGACCGGTTGGACCAACTGGCCTGTTGGTCCTATGGACCGGTTGGACCAACTGGCCTGTTGGTCCTATGGACCGGTTGGACCAACTGGCCTGTTGGTCCTATGGACCGGTTGGACCAACTGGCCTGTTGGTCCTATGGACCGGTTGGACCAACTGGCCTGTTGGTCCTATGGACCGGTTGGACCAACTGGCCTGTTGGTCCTATGGACCGGTTGGACCAACTGGCCTGTTGGTCCTATGGACCGGTTGGACCAACTGGCCTGTTGGTCCTATGGACCGGTTGGACCAACTGGCCTGTTGGTCCTATGGACCGGTTGGACCAACTGGCCTGTTGGTCCTATGGACCGGTTGGACCAACTGGCCTGTTGGTCCTATGGACCGGTTGGACCAACTGGCCTGTTGGTCCTATGGACCGGTTGGACCAACTGGCCTGTTGGTCCTATGGACCGGTTGGACCAACTGGCCTGTTGGTCCTATGGACCGGTTGGACCAACTGGCCTGTTGGTCCTATGGACCGGTTGGACCAACTGGCCTGTTGGTCCTATGGACCGGTTGGACCAACTGGCCTGTTGGTCCTATGGACCGGTTGGACCAACTGGCCTGTTGGTCCTATGGACCGGTTGGACCAACTGGCCTGTTGGTCCTATGGACCGGTTGGACCAACTGGCCTGTTGGTCCTATGGACCGGTTGGACCAACTGGCCTGTTGGTCCTATGGACCGGTTGGACCAACTGGCCTGTTGGTCCTATGGACCGGTTGGACCAACTGGCCTGTTGGTCCTATGGACCGGTTGGACCAACTGGCCTGTTGGTCCTATGGACCGGTTGGACCAACTGGCCTGTTGGTCCTATGGACCGGTTGGACCAACTGGCCTGTTGGTCCTATGGACCGGTTGGACCAACTGGCCTGTTGGTCCTATGGACCGGTTGGACCAACTGGCCTGTTGGTCCTATGGACCGGTTGGACCAACTGGCCTGTTGGTCCTATGGACCGGTTGGACCAACTGGCCTGTTGGTCCTATGGACCGGTTGGACCAACTGGCCTGTTGGTCCTATGGACCGGTTGGACCAACTGGCCTGTTGGTCCTATGGACCGGTTGGACCAACTGGCCTGTTGGTCCTATGGACCGGTTGGACCAACTGGCCTGTTGGTCCTATGGACCGGTTGGACCAACTGGCCTGTTGGTCCTATGGACCGGTTGGACCAACTGGCCTGTTGGTCCTATGGACCGGTTGGACCAACTGGCCTGTTGGTCCTATGGACCGGTTGGACCAACTGGCCTGTTGGTCCTATGGACCGGTTGGACCAACTGGCCTGTTGGTCCTATGGACCGGTTGGACCAACTGGCCTGTTGGTCCTATGGACCGGTTGGACCAACTGGCCTGTTGGTCCTATGGACCGGTTGGACCAACTGGCCTGTTGGTCCTATGGACCGGTTGGACCAACTGGCCTGTTGGTCCTATGGACCGGTTGGACCAACTGGCCTGTTGGTCCTATGGACCGGTTGGACCAACTGGCCTGTTGGTCCTATGGACCGGTTGGACCAACTGGCCTGTTGGTCCTATGGACCGGTTGGACCAACTGGCCTGTTGGTCCTATGGACCGGTTGGACCAACTGGCCTGTTGGTCCTATGGACCGGTTGGACCAACTGGCCTGTTGGTCCTATGGACCGGTTGGACCAACTGGCCTGTTGGTCCTATGGACCGGTTGGACCAACTGGCCTGTTGGTCCTATGGACCGGTTGGACCAACTGGCCTGTTGGTCCTATGGACCGGTTGGACCAACTGGCCTGTTGGTCCTATGGACCGGTTGGACCAACTGGCCTGTTGGTCCTATGGACCGGTTGGACCAACTGGCCTGTTGGTCCTATGGACCGGTTGGACCAACTGGCCTGTTGGTCCTATGGACCGGTTGGACCAACTGGCCTGTTGGTCCTATGGACCGGTTGGACCAACTGGCCTGTTGGTCCTATGGACCGGTTGGACCAACTGGCCTGTTGGTCCTATGGACCGGTTGGACCAACTGGCCTGTTGGTCCTATGGACCGGTTGGACCAACTGGCCTGTTGGTCCTATGGACCGGTTGGACCAACTGGCCTGTTGGTCCTATGGACCGGTTGGACCAACTGGCCTGTTGGTCCTATGGACCGGTTGGACCAACTGGCCTGTTGGTCCTATGGACCGGTTGGACCAACTGGCCTGTTGGTCCTATGGACCGGTTGGACCAACTGGCCTGTTGGTCCTATGGACCGGTTGGACCAACTGGCCTGTTGGTCCTATGGACCGGTTGGACCAACTGGCCTGTTGGTCCTATGGACCGGTTGGACCAACTGGCCTGTTGGTCCTATGGACCGGTTGGACCAACTGGCCTGTTGGTCCTATGGACCGGTTGGACCAACTGGCCTGTTGGTCCTATGGACCGGTTGGACCAACTGGCCTGTTGGTCCTATGGACCGGTTGGACCAACTGGCCTGTTGGTCCTATGGACCGGTTGGACCAACTGGCCTGTTGGTCCTATGGACCGGTTGGACCAACTGGCCTGTTGGTCCTATGGACCGGTTGGACCAACTGGCCTGTTGGTCCTATGGACCGGTTGGACCAACTGGCCTGTTGGTCCTATGGACCGGTTGGACCAACTGGCCTGTTGGTCCTATGGACCGGTTGGACCAACTGGCCTGTTGGTCCTATGGACCGGTTGGACCAACTGGCCTGTTGGTCCTATGGACCGGTTGGACCAACTGGCCTGTTGGTCCTATGGACCGGTTGGACCAACTGGCCTGTTGGTCCTATGGACCGGTTGGACCAACTGGCCTGTTGGTCCTATGGACCGGTTGGACCAACTGGCCTGTTGGTCCTATGGACCGGTTGGACCAACTGGCCTGTTGGTCCTATGGACCGGTTGGACCAACTGGCCTGTTGGTCCTATGGACCGGTTGGACCAACTGGCCTGTTGGTCCTATGGACCGGTTGGACCAACTGGCCTGTTGGTCCTATGGACCGGTTGGACCAACTGGCCTGTTGGTCCTATGGACCGGTTGGACCAACTGGCCTGTTGGTCCTATGGACCGGTTGGACCAACTGGCCTGTTGGTCCTATGGACCGGTTGGACCAACTGGCCTGTTGGTCCTATGGACCGGTTGGACCAACTGGCCTGTTGGTCCTATGGACCGGTTGGACCAACTGGCCTGTTGGTCCTATGGACCGGTTGGACCAACTGGCCTGTTGGTCCTATGGACCGGTTGGACCAACTGGCCTGTTGGTCCTATGGACCGGTTGGACCAACTGGCCTGTTGGTCCTATGGACCGGTTGGACCAACTGGCCTGTTGGTCCTATGGACCGGTTGGACCAACTGGCCTGTTGGTCCTATGGACCGGTTGGACCAACTGGCCTGTTGGTCCTATGGACCGGTTGGACCAACTGGCCTGTTGGTCCTATGGACCGGTTGGACCAACTGGCCTGTTGGTCCTATGGACCGGTTGGACCAACTGGCCTGTTGGTCCTATGGACCGGTTGGACCAACTGGCCTGTTGGTCCTATGGACCGGTTGGACCAACTGGCCTGTTGGTCCTATGGACCGGTTGGACCAACTGGCCTGTTGGTCCTATGGACCGGTTGGACCAACTGGCCTGTTGGTCCTATGGACCGGTTGGACCAACTGGCCTGTTGGTCCTATGGACCGGTTGGACCAACTGGCCTGTTGGTCCTATGGACCGGTTGGACCAACTGGCCTGTTGGTCCTATGGACCGGTTGGACCAACTGGCCTGTTGGTCCTATGGACCGGTTGGACCAACTGGCCTGTTGGTCCTATGGACCGGTTGGACCAACTGGCCTGTTGGTCCTATGGACCGGTTGGACCAACTGGCCTGTTGGTCCTATGGACCGGTTGGACCAACTGGCCTGTTGGTCCTATGGACCGGTTGGACCAACTGGCCTGTTGGTCCTATGGACCGGTTGGACCAACTGGCCTGTTGGTCCTATGGACCGGTTGGACCAACTGGCCTGTTGGTCCTATGGACCGGTTGGACCAACTGGCCTGTTGGTCCTATGGACCGGTTGGACCAACTGGCCTGTTGGTCCTATGGACCGGTTGGACCAACTGGCCTGTTGGTCCTATGGACCGGTTGGACCAACTGGCCTGTTGGTCCTATGGACCGGTTGGACCAACTGGCCTGTTGGTCCTATGGACCGGTTGGACCAACTGGCCTGTTGGTCCTATGGACCGGTTGGACCAACTGGCCTGTTGGTCCTATGGACCGGTTGGACCAACTGGCCTGTTGGTCCTATGGACCGGTTGGACCAACTGGCCTGTTGGTCCTATGGACCGGTTGGACCAACTGGCCTGTTGGTCCTATGGACCGGTTGGACCAACTGGCCTGTTGGTCCTATGGACCGGTTGGACCAACTGGCCTGTTGGTCCTATGGACCGGTTGGACCAACTGGCCTGTTGGTCCTATGGACCGGTTGGACCAACTGGCCTGTTGGTCCTATGGACCGGTTGGACCAACTGGCCTGTTGGTCCTATGGACCGGTTGGACCAACTGGCCTGTTGGTCCTATGGACCGGTTGGACCAACTGGCCTGTTGGTCCTATGGACCGGTTGGACCAACTGGCCTGTTGGTCCTATGGACCGGTTGGACCAACTGGCCTGTTGGTCCTATGGACCGGTTGGACCAACTGGCCTGTTGGTCCTATGGACCGGTTGGACCAACTGGCCTGTTGGTCCTATGGACCGGTTGGACCAACTGGCCTGTTGGTCCTATGGACCGGTTGGACCAACTGGCCTGTTGGTCCTATGGACCGGTTGGACCAACTGGCCTGTTGGTCCTATGGACCGGTTGGACCAACTGGCCTGTTGGTCCTATGGACCGGTTGGACCAACTGGCCTGTTGGTCCTATGGACCGGTTGGACCAACTGGCCTGTTGGTCCTATGGACCGGTTGGACCAACTGGCCTGTTGGTCCTATGGACCGGTTGGACCAACTGGCCTGTTGGTCCTATGGACCGGTTGGACCAACTGGCCTGTTGGTCCTATGGACCGGTTGGACCAACTGGCCTGTTGGTCCTATGGACCGGTTGGACCAACTGGCCTGTTGGTCCTATGGACCGGTTGGACCAACTGGCCTGTTGGTCCTATGGACCGGTTGGACCAACTGGCCTGTTGGTCCTATGGACCGGTTGGACCAACTGGCCTGTTGGTCCTATGGACCGGTTGGACCAACTGGCCTGTTGGTCCTATGGACCGGTTGGACCAACTGGCCTGTTGGTCCTATGGACCGGTTGGACCAACTGGCCTGTTGGTCCTATGGACCGGTTGGACCAACTGGCCTGTTGGTCCTATGGACCGGTTGGACCAACTGGCCTGTTGGTCCTATGGACCGGTTGGACCAACTGGCCTGTTGGTCCTATGGACCGGTTGGACCAACTGGCCTGTTGGTCCTATGGACCGGTTGGACCAACTGGCCTGTTGGTCCTATGGACCGGTTGGACCAACTGGCCTGTTGGTCCTATGGACCGGTTGGACCAACTGGCCTGTTGGTCCTATGGACCGGTTGGACCAACTGGCCTGTTGGTCCTATGGACCGGTTGGACCAACTGGCCTGTTGGTCCTATGGACCGGTTGGACCAACTGGCCTGTTGGTCCTATGGACCGGTTGGACCAACTGGCCTGTTGGTCCTATGGACCGGTTGGACCAACTGGCCTGTTGGTCCTATGGACCGGTTGGACCAACTGGCCTGTTGGTCCTATGGACCGGTTGGACCAACTGGCCTGTTGGTCCTATGGACCGGTTGGACCAACTGGCCTGTTGGTCCTATGGACCGGTTGGACCAACTGGCCTGTTGGTCCTATGGACCGGTTGGACCAACTGGCCTGTTGGTCCTATGGACCGGTTGGACCAACTGGCCTGTTGGTCCTATGGACCGGTTGGACCAACTGGCCTGTTGGTCCTATGGACCGGTTGGACCAACTGGCCTGTTGGTCCTATGGACCGGTTGGACCAACTGGCCTGTTGGTCCTATGGACCGGTTGGACCAACTGGCCTGTTGGTCCTATGGACCGGTTGGACCAACTGGCCTGTTGGTCCTATGGACCGGTTGGACCAACTGGCCTGTTGGTCCTATGGACCGGTTGGACCAACTGGCCTGTTGGTCCTATGGACCGGTTGGACCAACTGGCCTGTTGGTCCTATGGACCGGTTGGACCAACTGGCCTGTTGGTCCTATGGACCGGTTGGACCAACTGGCCTGTTGGTCCTATGGACCGGTTGGACCAACTGGCCTGTTGGTCCTATGGACCGGTTGGACCAACTGGCCTGTTGGTCCTATGGACCGGTTGGACCAACTGGCCTGTTGGTCCTATGGACCGGTTGGACCAACTGGCCTGTTGGTCCTATGGACCGGTTGGACCAACTGGCCTGTTGGTCCTATGGACCGGTTGGACCAACTGGCCTGTTGGTCCTATGGACCGGTTGGACCAACTGGCCTGTTGGTCCTATGGACCGGTTGGACCAACTGGCCTGTTGGTCCTATGGACCGGTTGGACCAACTGGCCTGTTGGTCCTATGGACCGGTTGGACCAACTGGCCTGTTGGTCCTATGGACCGGTTGGACCAACTGGCCTGTTGGTCCTATGGACCGGTTGGACCAACTGGCCTGTTGGTCCTATGGACCGGTTGGACCAACTGGCCTGTTGGTCCTATGGACCGGTTGGACCAACTGGCCTGTTGGTCCTATGGACCGGTTGGACCAACTGGCCTGTTGGTCCTATGGACCGGTTGGACCAACTGGCCTGTTGGTCCTATGGACCGGTTGGACCAACTGGCCTGTTGGTCCTATGGACCGGTTGGACCAACTGGCCTGTTGGTCCTATGGACCGGTTGGACCAACTGGCCTGTTGGTCCTATGGACCGGTTGGACCAACTGGCCTGTTGGTCCTATGGACCGGTTGGACCAACTGGCCTGTTGGTCCTATGGACCGGTTGGACCAACTGGCCTGTTGGTCCTATGGACCGGTTGGACCAACTGGCCTGTTGGTCCTATGGACCGGTTGGACCAACTGGCCTGTTGGTCCTATGGACCGGTTGGACCAACTGGCCTGTTGGTCCTATGGACCGGTTGGACCAACTGGCCTGTTGGTCCTATGGACCGGTTGGACCAACTGGCCTGTTGGTCCTATGGACCGGTTGGACCAACTGGCCTGTTGGTCCTATGGACCGGTTGGACCAACTGGCCTGTTGGTCCTATGGACCGGTTGGACCAACTGGCCTGTTGGTCCTATGGACCGGTTGGACCAACTGGCCTGTTGGTCCTATGGACCGGTTGGACCAACTGGCCTGTTGGTCCTATGGACCGGTTGGACCAACTGGCCTGTTGGTCCTATGGACCGGTTGGACCAACTGGCCTGTTGGTCCTATGGACCGGTTGGACCAACTGGCCTGTTGGTCCTATGGACCGGTTGGACCAACTGGCCTGTTGGTCCTATGGACCGGTTGGACCAACTGGCCTGTTGGTCCTATGGACCGGTTGGACCAACTGGCCTGTTGGTCCTATGGACCGGTTGGACCAACTGGCCTGTTGGTCCTATGGACCGGTTGGACCAACTGGCCTGTTGGTCCTATGGACCGGTTGGACCAACTGGCCTGTTGGTCCTATGGACCGGTTGGACCAACTGGCCTGTTGGTCCTATGGACCGGTTGGACCAACTGGCCTGTTGGTCCTATGGACCGGTTGGACCAACTGGCCTGTTGGTCCTATGGACCGGTTGGACCAACTGGCCTGTTGGTCCTATGGACCGGTTGGACCAACTGGCCTGTTGGTCCTATGGACCGGTTGGACCAACTGGCCTGTTGGTCCTATGGACCGGTTGGACCAACTGGCCTGTTGGTCCTATGGACCGGTTGGACCAACTGGCCTGTTGGTCCTATGGACCGGTTGGACCAACTGGCCTGTTGGTCCTATGGACCGGTTGGACCAACTGGCCTGTTGGTCCTATGGACCGGTTGGACCAACTGGCCTGTTGGTCCTATGGACCGGTTGGACCAACTGGCCTGTTGGTCCTATGGACCGGTTGGACCAACTGGCCTGTTGGTCCTATGGACCGGTTGGACCAACTGGCCTGTTGGTCCTATGGACCGGTTGGACCAACTGGCCTGTTGGTCCTATGGACCGGTTGGACCAACTGGCCTGTTGGTCCTATGGACCGGTTGGACCAACTGGCCTGTTGGTCCTATGGACCGGTTGGACCAACTGGCCTGTTGGTCCTATGGACCGGTTGGACCAACTGGCCTGTTGGTCCTATGGACCGGTTGGACCAACTGGCCTGTTGGTCCTATGGACCGGTTGGACCAACTGGCCTGTTGGTCCTATGGACCGGTTGGACCAACTGGCCTGTTGGTCCTATGGACCGGTTGGACCAACTGGCCTGTTGGTCCTATGGACCGGTTGGACCAACTGGCCTGTTGGTCCTATGGACCGGTTGGACCAACTGGCCTGTTGGTCCTATGGACCGGTTGGACCAACTGGCCTGTTGGTCCTATGGACCGGTTGGACCAACTGGCCTGTTGGTCCTATGGACCGGTTGGACCAACTGGCCTGTTGGTCCTATGGACCGGTTGGACCAACTGGCCTGTTGGTCCTATGGACCGGTTGGACCAACTGGCCTGTTGGTCCTATGGACCGGTTGGACCAACTGGCCTGTTGGTCCTATGGACCGGTTGGACCAACTGGCCTGTTGGTCCTATGGACCGGTTGGACCAACTGGCCTGTTGGTCCTATGGACCGGTTGGACCAACTGGCCTGTTGGTCCTATGGACCGGTTGGACCAACTGGCCTGTTGGTCCTATGGACCGGTTGGACCAACTGGCCTGTTGGTCCTATGGACCGGTTGGACCAACTGGCCTGTTGGTCCTATGGACCGGTTGGACCAACTGGCCTGTTGGTCCTATGGACCGGTTGGACCAACTGGCCTGTTGGTCCTATGGACCGGTTGGACCAACTGGCCTGTTGGTCCTATGGACCGGTTGGACCAACTGGCCTGTTGGTCCTATGGACCGGTTGGACCAACTGGCCTGTTGGTCCTATGGACCGGTTGGACCAACTGGCCTGTTGGTCCTATGGACCGGTTGGACCAACTGGCCTGTTGGTCCTATGGACCGGTTGGACCAACTGGCCTGTTGGTCCTATGGACCGGTTGGACCAACTGGCCTGTTGGTCCTATGGACCGGTTGGACCAACTGGCCTGTTGGTCCTATGGACCGGTTGGACCAACTGGCCTGTTGGTCCTATGGACCGGTTGGACCAACTGGCCTGTTGGTCCTATGGACCGGTTGGACCAACTGGCCTGTTGGTCCTATGGACCGGTTGGACCAACTGGCCTGTTGGTCCTATGGACCGGTTGGACCAACTGGCCTGTTGGTCCTATGGACCGGTTGGACCAACTGGCCTGTTGGTCCTATGGACCGGTTGGACCAACTGGCCTGTTGGTCCTATGGACCGGTTGGACCAACTGGCCTGTTGGTCCTATGGACCGGTTGGACCAACTGGCCTGTTGGTCCTATGGACCGGTTGGACCAACTGGCCTGTTGGTCCTATGGACCGGTTGGACCAACTGGCCTGTTGGTCCTATGGACCGGTTGGACCAACTGGCCTGTTGGTCCTATGGACCGGTTGGACCAACTGGCCTGTTGGTCCTATGGACCGGTTGGACCAACTGGCCTGTTGGTCCTATGGACCGGTTGGACCAACTGGCCTGTTGGTCCTATGGACCGGTTGGACCAACTGGCCTGTTGGTCCTATGGACCGGTTGGACCAACTGGCCTGTTGGTCCTATGGACCGGTTGGACCAACTGGCCTGTTGGTCCTATGGACCGGTTGGACCAACTGGCCTGTTGGTCCTATGGACCGGTTGGACCAACTGGCCTGTTGGTCCTATGGACCGGTTGGACCAACTGGCCTGTTGGTCCTATGGACCGGTTGGACCAACTGGCCTGTTGGTCCTATGGACCGGTTGGACCAACTGGCCTGTTGGTCCTATGGACCGGTTGGACCAACTGGCCTGTTGGTCCTATGGACCGGTTGGACCAACTGGCCTGTTGGTCCTATGGACCGGTTGGACCAACTGGCCTGTTGGTCCTATGGACCGGTTGGACCAACTGGCCTGTTGGTCCTATGGACCGGTTGGACCAACTGGCCTGTTGGTCCTATGGACCGGTTGGACCAACTGGCCTGTTGGTCCTATGGACCGGTTGGACCAACTGGCCTGTTGGTCCTATGGACCGGTTGGACCAACTGGCCTGTTGGTCCTATGGACCGGTTGGACCAACTGGCCTGTTGGTCCTATGGACCGGTTGGACCAACTGGCCTGTTGGTCCTATGGACCGGTTGGACCAACTGGCCTGTTGGTCCTATGGACCGGTTGGACCAACTGGCCTGTTGGTCCTATGGACCGGTTGGACCAACTGGCCTGTTGGTCCTATGGACCGGTTGGACCAACTGGCCTGTTGGTCCTATGGACCGGTTGGACCAACTGGCCTGTTGGTCCTATGGACCGGTTGGACCAACTGGCCTGTTGGTCCTATGGACCGGTTGGACCAACTGGCCTGTTGGTCCTATGGACCGGTTGGACCAACTGGCCTGTTGGTCCTATGGACCGGTTGGACCAACTGGCCTGTTGGTCCTATGGACCGGTTGGACCAACTGGCCTGTTGGTCCTATGGACCGGTTGGACCAACTGGCCTGTTGGTCCTATGGACCGGTTGGACCAACTGGCCTGTTGGTCCTATGGACCGGTTGGACCAACTGGCCTGTTGGTCCTATGGACCGGTTGGACCAACTGGCCTGTTGGTCCTATGGACCGGTTGGACCAACTGGCCTGTTGGTCCTATGGACCGGTTGGACCAACTGGCCTGTTGGTCCTATGGACCGGTTGGACCAACTGGCCTGTTGGTCCTATGGACCGGTTGGACCAACTGGCCTGTTGGTCCTATGGACCGGTTGGACCAACTGGCCTGTTGGTCCTATGGACCGGTTGGACCAACTGGCCTGTTGGTCCTATGGACCGGTTGGACCAACTGGCCTGTTGGTCCTATGGACCGGTTGGACCAACTGGCCTGTTGGTCCTATGGACCGGTTGGACCAACTGGCCTGTTGGTCCTATGGACCGGTTGGACCAACTGGCCTGTTGGTCCTATGGACCGGTTGGACCAACTGGCCTGTTGGTCCTATGGACCGGTTGGACCAACTGGCCTGTTGGTCCTATGGACCGGTTGGACCAACTGGCCTGTTGGTCCTATGGACCGGTTGGACCAACTGGCCTGTTGGTCCTATGGACCGGTTGGACCAACTGGCCTGTTGGTCCTATGGACCGGTTGGACCAACTGGCCTGTTGGTCCTATGGACCGGTTGGACCAACTGGCCTGTTGGTCCTATGGACCGGTTGGACCAACTGGCCTGTTGGTCCTATGGACCGGTTGGACCAACTGGCCTGTTGGTCCTATGGACCGGTTGGACCAACTGGCCTGTTGGTCCTATGGACCGGTTGGACCAACTGGCCTGTTGGTCCTATGGACCGGTTGGACCAACTGGCCTGTTGGTCCTATGGACCGGTTGGACCAACTGGCCTGTTGGTCCTATGGACCGGTTGGACCAACTGGCCTGTTGGTCCTATGGACCGGTTGGACCAACTGGCCTGTTGGTCCTATGGACCGGTTGGACCAACTGGCCTGTTGGTCCTATGGACCGGTTGGACCAACTGGCCTGTTGGTCCTATGGACCGGTTGGACCAACTGGCCTGTTGGTCCTATGGACCGGTTGGACCAACTGGCCTGTTGGTCCTATGGACCGGTTGGACCAACTGGCCTGTTGGTCCTATGGACCGGTTGGACCAACTGGCCTGTTGGTCCTATGGACCGGTTGGACCAACTGGCCTGTTGGTCCTATGGACCGGTTGGACCAACTGGCCTGTTGGTCCTATGGACCGGTTGGACCAACTGGCCTGTTGGTCCTATGGACCGGTTGGACCAACTGGCCTGTTGGTCCTATGGACCGGTTGGACCAACTGGCCTGTTGGTCCTATGGACCGGTTGGACCAACTGGCCTGTTGGTCCTATGGACCGGTTGGACCAACTGGCCTGTTGGTCCTATGGACCGGTTGGACCAACTGGCCTGTTGGTCCTATGGACCGGTTGGACCAACTGGCCTGTTGGTCCTATGGACCGGTTGGACCAACTGGCCTGTTGGTCCTATGGACCGGTTGGACCAACTGGCCTGTTGGTCCTATGGACCGGTTGGACCAACTGGCCTGTTGGTCCTATGGACCGGTTGGACCAACTGGCCTGTTGGTCCTATGGACCGGTTGGACCAACTGGCCTGTTGGTCCTATGGACCGGTTGGACCAACTGGCCTGTTGGTCCTATGGACCGGTTGGACCAACTGGCCTGTTGGTCCTATGGACCGGTTGGACCAACTGGCCTGTTGGTCCTATGGACCGGTTGGACCAACTGGCCTGTTGGTCCTATGGACCGGTTGGACCAACTGGCCTGTTGGTCCTATGGACCGGTTGGACCAACTGGCCTGTTGGTCCTATGGACCGGTTGGACCAACTGGCCTGTTGGTCCTATGGACCGGTTGGACCAACTGGCCTGTTGGTCCTATGGACCGGTTGGACCAACTGGCCTGTTGGTCCTATGGACCGGTTGGACCAACTGGCCTGTTGGTCCTATGGACCGGTTGGACCAACTGGCCTGTTGGTCCTATGGACCGGTTGGACCAACTGGCCTGTTGGTCCTATGGACCGGTTGGACCAACTGGCCTGTTGGTCCTATGGACCGGTTGGACCAACTGGCCTGTTGGTCCTATGGACCGGTTGGACCAACTGGCCTGTTGGTCCTATGGACCGGTTGGACCAACTGGCCTGTTGGTCCTATGGACCGGTTGGACCAACTGGCCTGTTGGTCCTATGGACCGGTTGGACCAACTGGCCTGTTGGTCCTATGGACCGGTTGGACCAACTGGCCTGTTGGTCCTATGGACCGGTTGGACCAACTGGCCTGTTGGTCCTATGGACCGGTTGGACCAACTGGCCTGTTGGTCCTATGGACCGGTTGGACCAACTGGCCTGTTGGTCCTATGGACCGGTTGGACCAACTGGCCTGTTGGTCCTATGGACCGGTTGGACCAACTGGCCTGTTGGTCCTATGGACCGGTTGGACCAACTGGCCTGTTGGTCCTATGGACCGGTTGGACCAACTGGCCTGTTGGTCCTATGGACCGGTTGGACCAACTGGCCTGTTGGTCCTATGGACCGGTTGGACCAACTGGCCTGTTGGTCCTATGGACCGGTTGGACCAACTGGCCTGTTGGTCCTATGGACCGGTTGGACCAACTGGCCTGTTGGTCCTATGGACCGGTTGGACCAACTGGCCTGTTGGTCCTATGGACCGGTTGGACCAACTGGCCTGTTGGTCCTATGGACCGGTTGGACCAACTGGCCTGTTGGTCCTATGGACCGGTTGGACCAACTGGCCTGTTGGTCCTATGGACCGGTTGGACCAACTGGCCTGTTGGTCCTATGGACCGGTTGGACCAACTGGCCTGTTGGTCCTATGGACCGGTTGGACCAACTGGCCTGTTGGTCCTATGGACCGGTTGGACCAACTGGCCTGTTGGTCCTATGGACCGGTTGGACCAACTGGCCTGTTGGTCCTATGGACCGGTTGGACCAACTGGCCTGTTGGTCCTATGGACCGGTTGGACCAACTGGCCTGTTGGTCCTATGGACCGGTTGGACCAACTGGCCTGTTGGTCCTATGGACCGGTTGGACCAACTGGCCTGTTGGTCCTATGGACCGGTTGGACCAACTGGCCTGTTGGTCCTATGGACCGGTTGGACCAACTGGCCTGTTGGTCCTATGGACCGGTTGGACCAACTGGCCTGTTGGTCCTATGGACCGGTTGGACCAACTGGCCTGTTGGTCCTATGGACCGGTTGGACCAACTGGCCTGTTGGTCCTATGGACCGGTTGGACCAACTGGCCTGTTGGTCCTATGGACCGGTTGGACCAACTGGCCTGTTGGTCCTATGGACCGGTTGGACCAACTGGCCTGTTGGTCCTATGGACCGGTTGGACCAACTGGCCTGTTGGTCCTATGGACCGGTTGGACCAACTGGCCTGTTGGTCCTATGGACCGGTTGGACCAACTGGCCTGTTGGTCCTATGGACCGGTTGGACCAACTGGCCTGTTGGTCCTATGGACCGGTTGGACCAACTGGCCTGTTGGTCCTATGGACCGGTTGGACCAACTGGCCTGTTGGTCCTATGGACCGGTTGGACCAACTGGCCTGTTGGTCCTATGGACCGGTTGGACCAACTGGCCTGTTGGTCCTATGGACCGGTTGGACCAACTGGCCTGTTGGTCCTATGGACCGGTTGGACCAACTGGCCTGTTGGTCCTATGGACCGGTTGGACCAACTGGCCTGTTGGTCCTATGGACCGGTTGGACCAACTGGCCTGTTGGTCCTATGGACCGGTTGGACCAACTGGCCTGTTGGTCCTATGGACCGGTTGGACCAACTGGCCTGTTGGTCCTATGGACCGGTTGGACCAACTGGCCTGTTGGTCCTATGGACCGGTTGGACCAACTGGCCTGTTGGTCCTATGGACCGGTTGGACCAACTGGCCTGTTGGTCCTATGGACCGGTTGGACCAACTGGCCTGTTGGTCCTATGGACCGGTTGGACCAACTGGCCTGTTGGTCCTATGGACCGGTTGGACCAACTGGCCTGTTGGTCCTATGGACCGGTTGGACCAACTGGCCTGTTGGTCCTATGGACCGGTTGGACCAACTGGCCTGTTGGTCCTATGGACCGGTTGGACCAACTGGCCTGTTGGTCCTATGGACCGGTTGGACCAACTGGCCTGTTGGTCCTATGGACCGGTTGGACCAACTGGCCTGTTGGTCCTATGGACCGGTTGGACCAACTGGCCTGTTGGTCCTATGGACCGGTTGGACCAACTGGCCTGTTGGTCCTATGGACCGGTTGGACCAACTGGCCTGTTGGTCCTATGGACCGGTTGGACCAACTGGCCTGTTGGTCCTATGGACCGGTTGGACCAACTGGCCTGTTGGTCCTATGGACCGGTTGGACCAACTGGCCTGTTGGTCCTATGGACCGGTTGGACCAACTGGCCTGTTGGTCCTATGGACCGGTTGGACCAACTGGCCTGTTGGTCCTATGGACCGGTTGGACCAACTGGCCTGTTGGTCCTATGGACCGGTTGGACCAACTGGCCTGTTGGTCCTATGGACCGGTTGGACCAACTGGCCTGTTGGTCCTATGGACCGGTTGGACCAACTGGCCTGTTGGTCCTATGGACCGGTTGGACCAACTGGCCTGTTGGTCCTATGGACCGGTTGGACCAACTGGCCTGTTGGTCCTATGGACCGGTTGGACCAACTGGCCTGTTGGTCCTATGGACCGGTTGGACCAACTGGCCTGTTGGTCCTATGGACCGGTTGGACCAACTGGCCTGTTGGTCCTATGGACCGGTTGGACCAACTGGCCTGTTGGTCCTATGGACCGGTTGGACCAACTGGCCTGTTGGTCCTATGGACCGGTTGGACCAACTGGCCTGTTGGTCCTATGGACCGGTTGGACCAACTGGCCTGTTGGTCCTATGGACCGGTTGGACCAACTGGCCTGTTGGTCCTATGGACCGGTTGGACCAACTGGCCTGTTGGTCCTATGGACCGGTTGGACCAACTGGCCTGTTGGTCCTATGGACCGGTTGGACCAACTGGCCTGTTGGTCCTATGGACCGGTTGGACCAACTGGCCTGTTGGTCCTATGGACCGGTTGGACCAACTGGCCTGTTGGTCCTATGGACCGGTTGGACCAACTGGCCTGTTGGTCCTATGGACCGGTTGGACCAACTGGCCTGTTGGTCCTATGGACCGGTTGGACCAACTGGCCTGTTGGTCCTATGGACCGGTTGGACCAACTGGCCTGTTGGTCCTATGGACCGGTTGGACCAACTGGCCTGTTGGTCCTATGGACCGGTTGGACCAACTGGCCTGTTGGTCCTATGGACCGGTTGGACCAACTGGCCTGTTGGTCCTATGGACCGGTTGGACCAACTGGCCTGTTGGTCCTATGGACCGGTTGGACCAACTGGCCTGTTGGTCCTATGGACCGGTTGGACCAACTGGCCTGTTGGTCCTATGGACCGGTTGGACCAACTGGCCTGTTGGTCCTATGGACCGGTTGGACCAACTGGCCTGTTGGTCCTATGGACCGGTTGGACCAACTGGCCTGTTGGTCCTATGGACCGGTTGGACCAACTGGCCTGTTGGTCCTATGGACCGGTTGGACCAACTGGCCTGTTGGTCCTATGGACCGGTTGGACCAACTGGCCTGTTGGTCCTATGGACCGGTTGGACCAACTGGCCTGTTGGTCCTATGGACCGGTTGGACCAACTGGCCTGTTGGTCCTATGGACCGGTTGGACCAACTGGCCTGTTGGTCCTATGGACCGGTTGGACCAACTGGCCTGTTGGTCCTATGGACCGGTTGGACCAACTGGCCTGTTGGTCCTATGGACCGGTTGGACCAACTGGCCTGTTGGTCCTATGGACCGGTTGGACCAACTGGCCTGTTGGTCCTATGGACCGGTTGGACCAACTGGCCTGTTGGTCCTATGGACCGGTTGGACCAACTGGCCTGTTGGTCCTATGGACCGGTTGGACCAACTGGCCTGTTGGTCCTATGGACCGGTTGGACCAACTGGCCTGTTGGTCCTATGGACCGGTTGGACCAACTGGCCTGTTGGTCCTATGGACCGGTTGGACCAACTGGCCTGTTGGTCCTATGGACCGGTTGGACCAACTGGCCTGTTGGTCCTATGGACCGGTTGGACCAACTGGCCTGTTGGTCCTATGGACCGGTTGGACCAACTGGCCTGTTGGTCCTATGGACCGGTTGGACCAACTGGCCTGTTGGTCCTATGGACCGGTTGGACCAACTGGCCTGTTGGTCCTATGGACCGGTTGGACCAACTGGCCTGTTGGTCCTATGGACCGGTTGGACCAACTGGCCTGTTGGTCCTATGGACCGGTTGGACCAACTGGCCTGTTGGTCCTATGGACCGGTTGGACCAACTGGCCTGTTGGTCCTATGGACCGGTTGGACCAACTGGCCTG
This sequence comes from Closterium sp. Naga37s-1, assembly GCA_947471745.1. NCBI lineage: Eukaryota > Viridiplantae > Streptophyta > Zygnematophyceae > Desmidiales > Closteriaceae > Closterium > Closterium sp. Naga37s-1. Next base: position 34,524 of record CANJKZ010001184.1, on the reverse strand, counting down.
TTGGTCCTATGGACCGGTTGGACCAACTGGCCTGTTGGTCCTATGGACCGGTTGGACCAACTGGCCTGTTGGTCCTATGGACCGGTTGGACCAACTGGCCTGTTGGTCCTATGGACCGGTTGGACCAACTGGCCTGTTGGTCCTATGGACCGGTTGGACCAACTGGCCTGTTGGTCCTATGGACCGGTTGGACCAACTGGCCTGTTGGTCCTATGGACCGGTTGGACCAACTGGCCTGTTGGTCCTATGGACCGGTTGGACCAACTGGCCTGTTGGTCCTATGGACCGGTTGGACCAACTGGCCTGTTGGTCCTATGGACCGGTTGGACCAACTGGCCTGTTGGTCCTATGGACCGGTTGGACCAACTGGCCTGTTGGTCCTATGGACCGGTTGGACCAACTGGCCTGTTGGTCCTATGGACCGGTTGGACCAACTGGCCTGTTGGTCCTATGGACCGGTTGGACCAACTGGCCTGTTGGTCCTATGGACCGGTTGGACCAACTGGCCTGTTGGTCCTATGGACCGGTTGGACCAACTGGCCTGTTGGTCCTATGGACCGGTTGGACCAACTGGCCTGTTGGTCCTATGGACCGGTTGGACCAACTGGCCTGTTGGTCCTATGGACCGGTTGGACCAACTGGCCTGTTGGTCCTATGGACCGGTTGGACCAACTGGCCTGTTGGTCCTATGGACCGGTTGGACCAACTGGCCTGTTGGTCCTATGGACCGGTTGGACCAACTGGCCTGTTGGTCCTATGGACCGGTTGGACCAACTGGCCTGTTGGTCCTATGGACCGGTTGGACCAACTGGCCTGTTGGTCCTATGGACCGGTTGGACCAACTGGCCTGTTGGTCCTATGGACCGGTTGGACCAACTGGCCTGTTGGTCCTATGGACCGGTTGGACCAACTGGCCTGTTGGTCCTATGGACCGGTTGGACCAACTGGCCTGTTGGTCCTATGGACCGGTTGGACCAACTGGCCTGTTGGTCCTATGGACCGGTTGGACCAACTGGCCTGTTGGTCCTATGGACCGGTTGGACCAACTGGCCTGTTGGTCCTATGGACCGGTTGGACCAACTGGCCTGTTGGTCCTATGGACCGGTTGGACCAACTGGCCTGTTGGTCCTATGGACCGGTTGGACCAACTGGCCTGTTGGTCCTATGGACCGGTTGGACCAACTGGCCTGTTGGTCCTATGGACCGGTTGGACCAACTGGCCTGTTGGTCCTATGGACCGGTTGGACCAACTGGCCTGTTGGTCCTATGGACCGGTTGGACCAACTGGCCTGTTGGTCCTATGGACCGGTTGGACCAACTGGCCTGTTGGTCCTATGGACCGGTTGGACCAACTGGCCTGTTGGTCCTATGGACCGGTTGGACCAACTGGCCTGTTGGTCCTATGGACCGGTTGGACCAACTGGCCTGTTGGTCCTATGGACCGGTTGGACCAACTGGCCTGTTGGTCCTATGGACCGGTTGGACCAACTGGCCTGTTGGTCCTATGGACCGGTTGGACCAACTGGCCTGTTGGTCCTATGGACCGGTTGGACCAACTGGCCTGTTGGTCCTATGGACCGGTTGGACCAACTGGCCTGTTGGTCCTATGGACCGGTTGGACCAACTGGCCTGTTGGTCCTATGGACCGGTTGGACCAACTGGCCTGTTGGTCCTATGGACCGGTTGGACCAACTGGCCTGTTGGTCCTATGGACCGGTTGGACCAACTGGCCTGTTGGTCCTATGGACCGGTTGGACCAACTGGCCTGTTGGTCCTATGGACCGGTTGGACCAACTGGCCTGTTGGTCCTATGGACCGGTTGGACCAACTGGCCTGTTGGTCCTATGGACCGGTTGGACCAACTGGCCTGTTGGTCCTATGGACCGGTTGGACCAACTGGCCTGTTGGTCCTATGGACCGGTTGGACCAACTGGCCTGTTGGTCCTATGGACCGGTTGGACCAACTGGCCTGTTGGTCCTATGGACCGGTTGGACCAACTGGCCTGTTGGTCCTATGGACCGGTTGGACCAACTGGCCTGTTGGTCCTATGGACCGGTTGGACCAACTGGCCTGTTGGTCCTATGGACCGGTTGGACCAACTGGCCTGTTGGTCCTATGGACCGGTTGGACCAACTGGCCTGTTGGTCCTATGGACCGGTTGGACCAACTGGCCTGTTGGTCCTATGGACCGGTTGGACCAACTGGCCTGTTGGTCCTATGGACCGGTTGGACCAACTGGCCTGTTGGTCCTATGGACCGGTTGGACCAACTGGCCTGTTGGTCCTATGGACCGGTTGGACCAACTGGCCTGTTGGTCCTATGGACCGGTTGGACCAACTGGCCTGTTGGTCCTATGGACCGGTTGGACCAACTGGCCTGTTGGTCCTATGGACCGGTTGGACCAACTGGCCTGTTGGTCCTATGGACCGGTTGGACCAACTGGCCTGTTGGTCCTATGGACCGGTTGGACCAACTGGCCTGTTGGTCCTATGGACCGGTTGGACCAACTGGCCTGTTGGTCCTATGGACCGGTTGGACCAACTGGCCTGTTGGTCCTATGGACCGGTTGGACCAACTGGCCTGTTGGTCCTATGGACCGGTTGGACCAACTGGCCTGTTGGTCCTATGGACCGGTTGGACCAACTGGCCTGTTGGTCCTATGGACCGGTTGGACCAACTGGCCTGTTGGTCCTATGGACCGGTTGGACCAACTGGCCTGTTGGTCCTATGGACCGGTTGGACCAACTGGCCTGTTGGTCCTATGGACCGGTTGGACCAACTGGCCTGTTGGTCCTATGGACCGGTTGGACCAACTGGCCTGTTGGTCCTATGGACCGGTTGGACCAACTGGCCTGTTGGTCCTATGGACCGGTTGGACCAACTGGCCTGTTGGTCCTATGGACCGGTTGGACCAACTGGCCTGTTGGTCCTATGGACCGGTTGGACCAACTGGCCTGTTGGTCCTATGGACCGGTTGGACCAACTGGCCTGTTGGTCCTATGGACCGGTTGGACCAACTGGCCTGTTGGTCCTATGGACCGGTTGGACCAACTGGCCTGTTGGTCCTATGGACCGGTTGGACCAACTGGCCTGTTGGTCCTATGGACCGGTTGGACCAACTGGCCTGTTGGTCCTATGGACCGGTTGGACCAACTGGCCTGTTGGTCCTATGGACCGGTTGGACCAACTGGCCTGTTGGTCCTATGGACCGGTTGGACCAACTGGCCTGTTGGTCCTATGGACCGGTTGGACCAACTGGCCTGTTGGTCCTATGGACCGGTTGGACCAACTGGCCTGTTGGTCCTATGGACCGGTTGGACCAACTGGCCTGTTGGTCCTATGGACCGGTTGGACCAACTGGCCTGTTGGTCCTATGGACCGGTTGGACCAACTGGCCTGTTGGTCCTATGGACCGGTTGGACCAACTGGCCTGTTGGTCCTATGGACCGGTTGGACCAACTGGCCTGTTGGTCCTATGGACCGGTTGGACCAACTGGCCTGTTGGTCCTATGGACCGGTTGGACCAACTGGCCTGTTGGTCCTATGGACCGGTTGGACCAACTGGCCTGTTGGTCCTATGGACCGGTTGGACCAACTGGCCTGTTGGTCCTATGGACCGGTTGGACCAACTGGCCTGTTGGTCCTATGGACCGGTTGGACCAACTGGCCTGTTGGTCCTATGGACCGGTTGGACCAACTGGCCTGTTGGTCCTATGGACCGGTTGGACCAACTGGCCTGTTGGTCCTATGGACCGGTTGGACCAACTGGCCTGTTGGTCCTATGGACCGGTTGGACCAACTGGCCTGTTGGTCCTATGGACCGGTTGGACCAACTGGCCTGTTGGTCCTATGGACCGGTTGGACCAACTGGCCTGTTGGTCCTATGGACCGGTTGGACCAACTGGCCTGTTGGTCCTATGGACCGGTTGGACCAACTGGCCTGTTGGTCCTATGGACCGGTTGGACCAACTGGCCTGTTGGTCCTATGGACCGGTTGGACCAACTGGCCTGTTGGTCCTATGGACCGGTTGGACCAACTGGCCTGTTGGTCCTATGGACCGGTTGGACCAACTGGCCTGTTGGTCCTATGGACCGGTTGGACCAACTGGCCTGTTGGTCCTATGGACCGGTTGGACCAACTGGCCTGTTGGTCCTATGGACCGGTTGGACCAACTGGCCTGTTGGTCCTATGGACCGGTTGGACCAACTGGCCTGTTGGTCCTATGGACCGGTTGGACCAACTGGCCTGTTGGTCCTATGGACCGGTTGGACCAACTGGCCTGTTGGTCCTATGGACCGGTTGGACCAACTGGCCTGTTGGTCCTATGGACCGGTTGGACCAACTGGCCTGTTGGTCCTATGGACCGGTTGGACCAACTGGCCTGTTGGTCCTATGGACCGGTTGGACCAACTGGCCTGTTGGTCCTATGGACCGGTTGGACCAACTGGCCTGTTGGTCCTATGGACCGGTTGGACCAACTGGCCTGTTGGTCCTATGGACCGGTTGGACCAACTGGCCTGTTGGTCCTATGGACCGGTTGGACCAACTGGCCTGTTGGTCCTATGGACCGGTTGGACCAACTGGCCTGTTGGTCCTATGGACCGGTTGGACCAACTGGCCTGTTGGTCCTATGGACCGGTTGGACCAACTGGCCTGTTGGTCCTATGGACCGGTTGGACCAACTGGCCTGTTGGTCCTATGGACCGGTTGGACCAACTGGCATGTTGGTCCTATGGACCGGTTGGACCAACTGGCCTGTTGGTCCTATGGACCGGTTGGACCAACTGGCCTGTTGGTCCTATGGACCGGTTGGACCAACTGGCCTGTTGGTCCTATGGACCGGTTGGACCAACTGGCCTGTTGGTCCTATGGACCGGTTGGACCAACTGGCCTGTTGGTCCTATGGACCGGTTGGACCAACTGGCCTGTTGGTCCTATGGACCGGTTGGACCAACTGGCCTGTTGGTCCTATGGACCGGTTGGACCAACTGGCCTGTTGGTCCTATGGACCGGTTGGACCAACTGGCCTGTTGGTCCTATGGACCGGTTGGACCAACTGGCCTGTTGGTCCTATGGACCGGTTGGACCAACTGGCCTGTTGGTCCTATGGACCGGTTGGACCAACTGGCCTGTTGGTCCTATGGACCGGTTGGACCAACTGGCCTGTTGGTCCTATGGACCGGTTGGACCAACTGGCCTGTTGGTCCTATGGACCGGTTGGACCAACTGGCCTGTTGGTCCTATGGACCGGTTGGACCAACTGGCCTGTTGGTCCTATGGACCGGTTGGACCAACTGGCCTGTTGGTCCTATGGACCGGTTGGACCAACTGGCCTGTTGGTCCTATGGACCGGTTGGACCAACTGGCCTGTTGGTCCTATGGACCGGTTGGACCAACTGGCCTGTTGGTCCTATGGACCGGTTGGACCAACTGGCCTGTTGGTCCTATGGACCGGTTGGACCAACTGGCCTGTTGGTCCTATGGACCGGTTGGACCAACTGGCCTGTTGGTCCTATGGACCGGTTGGACCAACTGGCCTGTTGGTCCTATGGACCGGTTGGACCAACTGGCCTGTTGGTCCTATGGACCGGTTGGACCAACTGGCCTGTTGGTCCTATGGACCGGTTGGACCAACTGGCCTGTTGGTCCTATGGACCGGTTGGACCAACTGGCCTGTTGGTCCTATGGACCGGTTGGACCAACTGGCCTGTTGGTCCTATGGACCGGTTGGACCAACTGGCCTGTTGGTCCTATGGACCGGTTGGACCAACTGGCCTGTTGGTCCTATGGACCGGTTGGACCAACTGGCCTGTTGGTCCTATGGACCGGTTGGACCAACTGGCCTGTTGGTCCTATGGACCGGTTGGACCAACTGGCCTGTTGGTCCTATGGACCGGTTGGACCAACTGGCCTGTTGGTCCTATGGACCGGTTGGACCAACTGGCCTGTTGGTCCTATGGACCGGTTGGACCAACTGGCCTGTTGGTCCTATGGACCGGTTGGACCAACTGGCCTGTTGGTCCTATGGACCGGTTGGACCAACTGGCCTGTTGGTCCTATGGACCGGTTGGACCAACTGGCTGTTGGTCCTATGGACCGGTTGGACCAACTGGCCTGTTGGTCCTATGGACCGGTTGGACCAACTGGCCTGTTGGTCCTATGGACCGGTTGGACCAACTGGCCTGTTGGTCCTATGGACCGGTTGGACCAACTGGCCTGTTGGTCCTATGGACCGGTTGGACCAACTGGCCTGTTGGTCCTATGGACCGGTTGGACCAACTGGCCTGTTGGCCTATGGACCGGTTGGACCAACTGGCATGTTGGTCCTATGGACCGGTTGGACCAACTGGCCTGTTGGTCCTATGGACCGGTTGGACCAACTGGCCTGTTGGTCCTATGGACCGGTTGGACCAACTGGCCATGTTGGTCCTATGGACCGGTTGGACCAACTGGCCTGTTGGTCCTATGGACCGGTTGGACCAACTGGCCTGTTGGTCCTATGGACCGGTTGGACCAACTGGCCTGTTGGTCCTATGGACCGGTTGGACCAACTGGCCTGTTGGTCCTATGGACCGGTTGGACCAACTGGCTGTTGGTCCTATGGACCGGTTGGACCAACTGGCTGTTGGTCCTATGGACCGGTTGGACCAACTGGCCTGTTGGTCCTATGGACCGGTTGGACCAACTGGCCTGTTGGTCCTATGGACCGGTTGGACCAACTGGCCTGTTGGTCCTATGGACCGGTTGGACCAACTGGCCTGTTGGTCCTATGGACCGGTTGGACCAACTGGCCTGTTGGTCCTATGGACCGGTTGGACCAACTGGCCTGTTGGTCCTATGGACCGGTTGGACCAACTGGCCTGTTGGTCCTATGGACCGGTTGGACCAACTGGCCTGTTGGTCCTATGGACCGGTTGGACCAACTGGCCTGTTGGTCCTATGGACCGGTTGGACCAACTGGCCTGTTGGTCCTATGGACCGGTTGGACCAACTGGCCTGTTGGTCCTATGGACCGGTTGGACCAACTGGCCTGTTGGTCCTATGGACCGGTTGGACCAACTGGCCTGTTGGTCCTATGGACCGGTTGGACCAACTGGCCTGTTGGTCCTATGGACCGGTTGGACCAACTGGCCTGTTGGTCCTATGGACCGGTTGGACCAACTGGCCTGTTGGTCCTATGGACCGGTTGGACCAACTGGCCTGTTGGTCCTATGGACCGGTTGGACCAACTGGCCTGTTGGTCCTATGGACCGGTTGGACCAACTGGCCTGTTGGTCCTATGGACCGGTTGGACCAACTGGCCTGTTGGTCCTATGGACCGGTTGGACCAACTGGCCTGTTGGTCCTATGGACCGGTTGGACCAACTGGCCTGTTGGTCCTATGGACCGGTTGGACCAACTGGCCTGTTGGTCCTATGGACCGGTTGGACCAACTGGCCTGTTGGTCCTATGGACCGGTTGGACCAACTGGCCTGTTGGTCCTATGGACCGGTTGGACCAACTGGCCTGTTGGTCCTATGGACCGGTTGGACCAACTGGCCTGTTGGTCCTATGGACCGGTTGGACCAACTGGCCTGTTGGTCCTATGGACCGGTTGGACCAACTGGCCTGTTGGTCCTATGGACCGGTTGGACCAACTGGCCTGTTGGTCCTATGGACCGGTTGGACCAACTGGCCTGTTGGTCCTATGGACCGGTTGGACCAACTGGCCTGTTGGTCCTATGGACCGGTTGGACCAACTGGCCTGTTGGTCCTATGGACCGGTTGGACCAACTGGCCTGTTGGTCCTATGGACCGGTTGGACCAACTGGCCTGTTGGTCCTATGGACCGGTTGGACCAACTGGCCTGTTGGTCCTATGGACCGGTTGGACCAACTGGCCTGTTGGTCCTATGGACCGGTTGGACCAACTGGCCTGTTGGTCCTATGGACCGGTTGGACCAACTGGCCTGTTGGTCCTATGGACCGGTTGGACCAACTGGCCTGTTGGTCCTATGGACCGGTTGGACCAACTGGCCTGTTGGTCCTATGGACCGGTTGGACCAACTGGCCTGTTGGTCCTATGGACCGGTTGGACCAACTGGCCTGTTGGTCCTATGGACCGGTTGGACCAACTGGCCTGTTGGTCCTATGGACCGGTTGGACCAACTGGCCTGTTGGTCCTATGGACCGGTTGGACCAACTGGCCTGTTGGTCCTATGGACCGGTTGGACCAACTGGCCTGTTGGTCCTATGGACCGGTTGGACCAACTGGCCTGTTGGGCCGTATGGACCGGTTGGACCAACTGGCCTGTTGGTCCTATGGACCGGTTGGACCAACTGGCCTGTTGGTCCTATGGACCGGTTGGACCAACTGGCCTGTTGGTCCTATGGACCGGTTGGACCAACTGGCCTGTTGGTCCTATGGACCGGTTGGACCAACTGGCCTGTTGGTCCTATGGACCGGTTGGACCAACTGGCCTGTGGTCCTATGGACCGGTTGGACCAACTGGCCTGTTGGTCCTATGGACCGGTTGGACCAACTGGCCTGTTGGTCCTATGGACCGGTTGGACCAACTGGCCTGTTGGTCCTATGGACCGGTTGGACCAACTGGCCTGTTGGTCCTATGGACCGGTTGGACCAACTGGCCTGTTGGTCCTATGGACCGGTTGGACCAACTGGCCTGTTGGTCCTATGGACCGGTTGGACCAACTGGCCTGTTGGTCCTATGGACCGGTTGGACCAACTGGCCTGTTGGTCCTATGGACCGGTTGGACCAACTGGCCGTTGGTCCTTATGGACCGGTTGGACCAAATGGCCTGTTGGTCCTATGGACGGTTGGACCAACTGGCCTGTTGGTCCTATGGACCGGTTGGACCAACTGGCCTGTTGGTCCTATGGACCGGTTGGACCAACTGGCTGTTGGTCCTATGGACCGGTTGGACCAACTGGCCTGTTGGTCCTATGGACCGGTGGACCAACGGCCTGTGGTCCTATGGACCGGTTGGACCAACTGGCCTGTTGGCCCTATGGACCGGTTGGACCAACTGGCTGTTGGCCGACCCGGACCGAATGGGACGGGTTGGACCAACCCAACTGGCCTGTTGGTCCTATGGACCGGTTGGACCAACTGGCCTGTTGGTCCTATGGACCGGTTGGACCAACTGGCCTGTTGGTCCTATGGACCGGTTGGACCAACTGGCCTGTTGGTCCTATGGACCGGTTGGACCAACTGGCCTGTTGGTCCTATGGACCGGTTGGACCAACTGGCCTGTTGGTCCTATGGACCGGTTGGACCAACTGGCATGTTGGTCCTATGGACCGGTTGGACCAACTGGCCTGTTGGTCCTATGGACCGGTTGGACCAACTGGCCTGTTGGTCCTATGGACCGGTTGGACCAACTGGCCTGTTGGTCCTATGGACCGGTTGGACCACAACTGGCCTGTTGGTCCTATGGACCGGTTGGACCAACTGGCCTGTTGGCCTATGGACGGTTGGACCAACTGGCCTGTTGGTCCTATGGACCGGTTGGGACCAACTGGCCTGTTGGTCCTATGGACCGGTGGACCAACTGGCCTGTTGGTCCTATGGACCGGTTGGACCAACTGGCCTGTTGGTCCTATGGACCGGTTGGACCAACTGGCCTGTTGGTCCTATGGACCGGTTGGACCAACTGGCCTGTTGGTCCTATGGACCGGTTGGACCAACTGGCCTGTTGGTCCTATATGGACCGGTTGGACCAACTGGCCTGTTGGTCTATGGACCGGTTGGACCAACTGGCCTGTTGGTCCTATGGACCGGTTGGACCAACTGGCTGTTGGTCCTATGGACCGGTTGGACCAACTGGCCTGTTGGTCCTATGGACCGGTTGGACCAACTGGCCTGTTGGTCCTATGGACCGGTTGGACCAACTGGCATGTTGGCCGAATGGACCGGTTGGACCAACTGGCATGTTGGTCCTATGGACCGGTTGGACCAACTGGCCTGTTGGTCCTATGGACCGGTTGGACCAACTGGCCTGTTGGTCCTATGGACCGGTTGGACCAACTGGCCTGTTGGTCCTGTGGACCGGCTTGGTCCTCCCCTCGGTCCTTGGACCAACTGGTGCCTGTTGGTCCTATGGACCGGTTGGACCAACTGGCCTGTTGGTCCTATGGACCGGTTGGACCAACTGGCCTGTTGGTCCTATGGACGGTTGGACCAACTGGCTGTTGGTCCTGTGGACCGTTGGACCAACTGGCCTGTTGGTCTATGGACCGGTTGGACCAACTGGCCTGTTGGTCCTGGACCGGTTGGACCAACTGGCTGTTGGTCCTATGGACCGGTTGGACCAACTGGCCTGTTGGTCCTATGGACCGGTTGGACCAACTGGCCTGTTGGTCCTGTGGACCGGTTGGACCAACTGGCCTGTTGGTCCTATGGACCGGTTGGACCAACTGGCCTGTTGGTCCTATGGACCGGTTGGACCAACTGGCCTGTTGGTCCTGTGGACCGGGTGGACCAACCTGTTGGTCCTATGGATGGGACCAACTGGCCTGTTGGTCCTGTGGACCGGTTGGACCAACTGGCCTGTTGGTCCTGTGGACCGGTTGGACCAACTGGCCTGTTGGTCCTATGGACGGTTGGACCAACTGGCCTGTTGGTCCTGTGGACCGGTTGGACCAACTGGCCTGTTGGTCCTGGGACCGGTTGGACCAACTGGCCTGTTGGTCCTGTGGACCGGTTGGACCAACTGGCCTGTTGGTCCTATGGACGGGTTGGACCAACTGGCCTGTTGGTCCTATGGACCGGTTGGACCAACTGGCCTGTTGGTCCTATGGGACCGGTTGGACCAACTGGCCTGTTGGTCCTATGGACCGGTTGGACCAACTGGCCTGTTGGTCCTGTGGACCGTTGGACCAACTGGCCTGTTGGTCCTGTGGACCGGTTGGACCAACTGGCCTGTTGGTCCTATGGACCGGTTGGACCAACTGGCCTGTTGGTCCTATGGACCGGTTGGACCAACTGGCTGTTGGTCCTATGGGACCGGTTGGACCAACTGGCCTGTTGGTCCTATGGACCGGTTGGACCAACTGGCCTGTCGGTCCTATGGACCGGTGGGACCAACTGGCCTGTTGGTCCTATGGACGGTTGGACCAACTGGCCTGTGGTCCTATGGACCGGTTGGACCAACTGGCCTGTTGTCCTATGGACCGGTTGGACCAACTGGCCTGTTGGTCCTATGGACGGTTGGACCAACTGGCCTGTTGGTCCTATGGACCGGTTGGACCAACTGGCAGTTGGTCCTATGGACCGGTTGGACCAACTGGCCTGTTGGTCCTATGGACCGGTTGGACCAACTGGCCTGTTGGTCCTGTGGACCGGTTGGACCAACTGGCCTGTTGGTCCTGTGGACCGGTTGGACCAACTGGCCTGTTGGTCCTATGGACCGGTTGGACCAACTGGCCTGTTGGTCCTATGGACCGGTTGGGACCAACTGGCCTGTCGGTCCTATGGACCGGTTGGACCAACTGGCCTGTGGTCCACCTGACCCCTCCCCTTCCATATGACCGGTTGGACCAACTGGCCTGTTGGTCCTGTGGACCGGTTGGACCCAACTGGCCTGTTGGTCCTATGGACCGGTTGGACCAACTGGCCTGTTGGTCCTATGGACCGGTTGGACCAACTGGCCTGTTGGTCCTGTGACCGGTTGGACCAACTGGCCTGTTGGTCCTATGGACCGGTTGGACCAACTGGCCTGTTGGTCCTATGGACCGGTTGGACCAACTGGCTGTTGGTCCTATGGACCGGTTGGACCAACTGGCCTGTTGGTCCTATGGACCGGTTGGACCAACTGGCCTGTTGGTCCTATGGACCGGTTGGACCAACTGGCCTGTTGGCCTATGGACCGGTTGGACCAACTGGCTGTTGGTCCTAAGGACCGGTTGGACCAACTGGCCTGTTGGTCCTATGGACCGGTTGGACCAACTGGCCTGTTGGTCCTATGGACCGGTTGGACCAACTGGCCTGTTGGTCCTATGGACCGGTTGGACCAACTGGCCTGTTGGTCCTATGGACCGGTTGGACCAACTGGCCTGTTGGTCCTTTGGACCGGTTGGACCAACTGGCCTGTTGGTCCTATGGACCGGTTGGACCAACTGGCCTGTTGGTCCTATGGACCGGTTGGACCAACTGGCCTGTTGGTCCTATGGACCGGTTGGACCAACTGGCCTGTTGGCCCTATGGACCGGTTGGACCAACTGGCCTGTTGGTCCGAATGGACCGGTTGGACCAACTGGCCTGTTGGTCCTATGGACCGGTGGACCAACTGGCCTGTTGGTCCTATGGACCGGTTGGACCAACTGGCCTGTTGGTCCTATGGACCGGTTGGACCAACTGGCCTGTTGTCCTGTGGACCGGTTGGACCAACTGGCCTGTTGGTCCTGGGACCGGTTGGACCAACTGGCCTGTTGGTCCTATGGACCGGTTGGACCAACTGGCCTGTTGGTCCTGTGGACCGGTTGGACCAACTGGCCTGTTGGTCCTATGGATCGGTTGGACCAACTGGCCTGTTGGCCGAATGGACCGGTTGGACCAACTGGCCTGTTGGTCCTATGGACCGGTTGGACCAACTGGCCTGTTGGTCCAATGGACCGGTTGGACCAACTGGCCTGTCGGTCCTATGGACCGGTTGGACCAACTGGCCTGTTGGTCCTGTGGACCGGTTGGACCAACTGGCCTGTTGGTCCTGTGGACCGGTTGGACCAACTGGCCTGTTGGTCCTGTGGACCGGTTGGACCAACTGGCCTGTTGGTCCTGTGGACCGGTTGGACCAACTGGCCTGTTGGTCCTATGGACCGGTGGACCAACTGGCCTGTTGGTCCTATGGACCGGTTGGACCAACTGGCCTGTTGGTCCTATGGACCGGTTGGACCAACTGGCCTGTTGGTCCTGTGGACCGGTTGGACCAACTGGCCTGTTGGTCCTGTGGACCGGTTGGACCAACTGGCCTGTTGGTCCTGTGGACCGGTTGGACCAACTGGCCTGTTGGTCCTGTGGACCGGTTGGACCAACTGGCCTGTTGGTCCTGTGGACCGGTTGGACCAACTGGCATGTTGGTCCTATGGACCGGTTGGACCAACTGGCCTGTTGGTCCTATGGACCGGTTGGACCAACTGGCCTGTTGGTCCTGTGGACCGGTTGGACCAACTGGCCTGTTGGTCCTATGGACCGGGTTGGACCAACTGGCCTGTCGGTCCTATGGACCGGTTGGACCAACTGGCCTGTTGGTCCTATGGACCGGTTGGACCAACTGGCCTGTTGGTCCTATGGACCGGTTGGACCAACTGGCCTGTTGGTCCTATGGACGGTTGGACCAACTGGCCTGTTGGTCCTATGGACCGGTTGGACCAACTGGCCTGTTGGTCCCCCATGGACCGGTTGGACCAAACTGGCCTGTTGGTCCTATGGACGGTTGGACCAACTGGCCTGTTGGTCCTATGGACGGTTGGACCAACTGGCTGTTGGTCCTATGGACCGGTTGGACCAACTGGCCTGTTGGTCCTATGGACCGGTTGGACCAACTGGCCTGTTGGTCCTATGGACCGGTTGGACCAACTGGCCTGTTGGTCCTATGGACCGGTTGGACCAACTGGCCTGTTGGTCCTGTGGACCGGTTGGACCAACTGGCCTGTGGTCCTATGGACCGGTTGGACCAACTGGCCTGTTGGTCCTGTGGACCGGTTGGACCAACTGGCCTGTTGGTCCTATGGACCGGTTGGACCAACTGGCCTGTTGGTCGAATGGACCGGTTGGACCAACTGGCCTGTTGGTCCTATGGACCGGTTGGACCAACTGGCCTGTTGGTCCATGGGACCGGTTGGACCAACTGGCCTGTTGGTCCTATGGACGGTTGGACCAACTGGCCTGTTGGTCCTGTGGACCGGTTGGACCAACTGGCCTGTTGGTCCTATGGCCGGTTGGACCAACTGGCCTGTTGGTCCTGTGGACCGGTTGGACCAACTGGCCTGTTGGTCCTGTGGACCGGTTGGACCAACTGGCCTGTTGTCCTGTGGACCGGTTGGACCAACTGGCCTGTTGGTCCTATGGACCGGTTGACCAACTGGCCTGTTGGTCCTATGGACCGGTTGGACCAACTGGCCTGTTGGTCCTGTGGACCGGTTGGACCAACTGGCCTGTTGGTCCTATGGACCGGTTGGACCAACTGGCCTGTTGGTCCTGTGGACCGGTTGGACCAACTGGCCTGTTGGTCCTATGGACCGGTTGGACCAACTGGCCTGTCGGTCCTATGGACCGGTTGGACCAACTGGACCTCGGCCCTTGTTTCCTGTGGACCGGTTGGACCAACTGGCCTGTTGGTCCTATGGACCGGTTGGACCAACTGGCCTGTTGGTCCTGTGGACCGGTTGGACCAACTGGCCTGTTGGTCCTGTGGACCGGTTGGACCAACTGGCCTGTTGGTCCTGTGGACCGGTTGGACCAACTGGCCTGTTGGTCCTATGGACCGGTTGGACCAACTGGCCTGTTGGTCCTGGGACCGGTTGGACCAACTGGCCTGTTGGTCCTATGGACGGTTGGACCAACTGGCCTGTTGGTCCTATGGACCGGTTGGACCAACTGGCCTGTTGGTCCTATGGACCGGTTGGACCAACTGGCCTGTTGGTCCTATGGACCGGTTGGACCAACTGGCCTGTTGGTCCGAATGGACCGGTTGGACCAACTGGCCTGTTGGTCCTATGGACGGTTGGACCAACTGGCCTGTCGGTCCAATGGACCGGTTGGACCAACTGGCCGTTGGTCCTATGGACCGGTGGACCAACTGGCCTGTTGGTCCTGTGGACCGGTTGGACCAACTGGCCTGTTGGTCCTATGGACCGGTTGGACCAACTGGCCTGTTGGTCCTGTGGACCGGTTGGACCAACTGGCCTGTTGGTCCTGTGGACCGGTTGGACCAAAGGCCTGTTGGTCCTATGGACCGGTTGGACCAACTGGCCTGTTGGTCCGTGGACCGGTTGGACCAACTGGCCTGTTGGTCCTGTGGACCGGTTGGACCAACTGGCCTGTTGGTCCTGTGGACCGGTTGGACCAACTGGCCTGTTGGTCCTATGGACCGTTGGACCAACTGGCCTGTTGGTCCTATGGACCGGTTGGACCAACTGGCCTGTTGGTCCTATGGACCGGTTGGACCAACTGGCCTGTTGGTCCTATGGACCGGTTGGACCAACTGGCCTGTTGGTCCTATGGACCGGTTGGACCAACTGGCCTGTTGGTCCTGTGGACCGGTTGGACCAACTGGCCTGTTGGTCCTGTGGACCGGTTGGACCAACTGGCCTGTTGGTCCTGTGGACCGGTTGGACCAACTGGCCTGTTGGTCCTGTGGACCGGTTGGACCAACTGGCCTGTTGGTCCTATGGACCGGTTGGACCAACTGGCCTGTTGGTCCTATGGACCGGTTGGACCAACTGGCCTGTTGGTCCTATGGACCGGTTGGACCAACTGGCCTGTTGGCCTATGGGACCGGTTGGACCAACTGGCCTGTTGGCCGAATGGACCGGTTGGACCAACTGGCCTGTTGGTCCTATGGACCGGTTGGACCAACTGGCCTGTTGGTCCTATGGACCGGTTGGACCAACTGGCCTGTTGGTCCTATGGACCGGTTGGACCAACTGGCCTGTTGGTCCTATGGACCGGTTGGACCAACTGGCCTGTTGGTCCTGTGGACCGGTTGGACCAACTGGCCTGTTGGTCCTGTGGACCGGTTGGACCAACTGGCCTGTTGGTCCTATGGACCGGTTGGACCAACTGGCCTGTTGGTCCTATGGACCGGTTGGACCAACTGGCCTGTTGGTCCTGTGGACCGGTTGGACCAACTGGCCTGTTGGTCCTATGGACCGGTTGGACCAACTGGCCTGTTGGCCGAATGGACCGGTTGGACCAACTGGCCTGTTGGCCGAATGGACCGGTTGGACCAACTGGCCTGTTGGTCCTATGGACCGGTTGGACCAACTGGCCTGTCGTCTTTCCGTCCAATGGACGGTTGGACCAACTGGCCTGTTGGTCCTATGGACGGTTGGACCAACTGGCCTGTTGGTCCTGTGGACCGGTGGACCAACTGGCCTGTTGGTCTATGGACCGGTTTGGACCAACTGGCCTGTTGGTCCTATGGACGGTTGGACCAACTGGCCTGTTGGTCCTGTGGACCGGTTGGACCAACTGGCCTGTTGGTCCTATGGACCGGTTGGACCAACTGGCCTGTTGGTCCTATGGGACCGGTTGGACCAACTGGCCTGTTGGTCCTATGGACCGGTTGGACCAACTGGCCTGTGGTCCTATGGACCGGTTGGACCAACTGGCCTGTTGGTCCTATGGACCGGTTGGACCAACTGGCCTGTTGGTCCTATGGACCGGTTGGACCAACTGGCCTGTGGTCCTAGGGACCGGTTGGACCAACTGGCCTGTTGGTCCTGTGGACCGGTTTGGACCAACTGGCCTGTTGGTCCTATGGACCGGTTGGACCAACTGGCCTGTTGGTCCTATGGACCGGTTGGACCAACTGGCCTGTTGGTCCTATGGACCGGTTGGACCAACTGGCCTGTTGGTCCTATGGACCGGTTGGACCAACTGGCCTGTTGGTCCTATGGACCGGTTGGACCAACTGGCCTGTTGGTCCTATGGACCGGTTGGACCAACTGGCCTGTTGGTCCTATGGACCGGTTGGACCAACTGGCCTGTTGGCCTAATGGACCGGTTGGACCAACTGGCCTGTTGGTCCTATGGACCGGTTGGACCAACTGGCCTGTGGTCCGAATGGACCGGTTGGACCAACTGGCCTGTTGGTCCTATGGACCGGTTGGACCAACTGGCCTGTTGGTCCTATGGACCGGTTGGACCAACTGGCCTGTTGGTCCTATGGACCGGTTGGACCAACTGGCCTGTGGTCCTGTGGACCGGTTGGACCAACTGGCCTGTTGGTCCTATGGACCGGTTGGACCAACTGGGCCTGTTGGTCCTATGGACCGGTTGGACCAACTGGCCTGTTGGTCCTATGGACCGGTTGGACCAACTGGTCTGTTGGTCCTATGGACCGGTTGGACCAACTGGCCTGTTGGTCCTGTGGACCGGTAGGACCAACTGGCCTGTTGGTCCTTTGGACCGGTTGGACCAACTGGCCTGTTGGTCCTGTGGACCGGTTGGACCAACTGGCCTGTTGGTCCTATGGACCGGTTGGACCAACTGGCCTGTTGGTCCTATGGACCGGTTGGACCAACTGGCCTGTTGGCCCTATGGGACCGGTTGGACCAACTGGCCTGTTGGCCGAATGGAGACGGTTGGACCAACTGGCCTGTTGGTCCTATGGATCGGTTGGACCAACTGGCCTGTTGGTCCTATGGACCGGTTGGACCAACTGGCCAGCGGGTCCTTGGACCGGTTGGACCAACTGGCCTGTTGGTCCTGTGGACCGGTTGGACCAACTGGCCTGTTGGTCCTGTGGACCGGTTGGACCAACTGGCCTGTTGGTCCTTTGGAACCGGTTGGACCAACTGGCCTGTTGGTCCTGTGGACCGGTTGGACCAACTGGCCTGTTGGTCCTATGGACGGTTGGACCAACTGGCCTGTTGGCCGTATGGACCGGTTGGACCAACTGGCCTGTTGGTCCTATGGACGGTTGGACCAACTGGCCTGTCGGTCCTATGGACCGGTTGGACCAACTGGCCTGTTGGTCCTATGGACCGGTTGGACCAACTGGCCTGTTGGTCCTATGGACCGGTTGGACCAACTGGCCTGTTGGTCCTGTGGACCGGTTGGACCAACTGGCCTGTTGGTCCTGTGGACCGGTTGGACCAACTGGCCTGTTGGTCCTGTGGACCGGTTGGACCAACTGGCCTGTTGGTCCTGTGGACCGGTTGGACCAACTGGCCTGTGGGTCTATGGACCGGTTGGACCAACTGGCCTGTTGGTCCTATGGACCGGTTGGACCAACTGGCCTGTTGGTCCTGTGGACCGGTTGGACCAATGGCCTGTTGGTCCTGTGGACCGGTTGGACCAACTGGCCTGTTGGTCCTGTGGACCGGTTGGACCAACTGGCCTGTTGGTCCTATGGACCGGTTGGACCAACTGGCCTGTCGGTCCTATGGACCGGTGGGACCAACTGGCCAGTCGGTCCTATGGACCGGTTGGACCAACTGGCCAGTCGGTCCTATGGACCGGTTGGACCAACTGGCCTGTTGGTCCTGTGGACCGGTTGGACCAACTGGCCTGTTGGTCCTGTGGACCGGTTGGACCAACTGGCCTGTTGGTCCTGTGGACCGGTTGGACCAACTGGCCTGTTGGTCCTGTGGACCGGTTGGACCAACTGGCCTGTTGGTCCTATGGACCGGTTGGACCAACTGGCCTGTTGGTCCTATGGACCGGTTGGACCAACTGGCCTGTTGGTCCTATGGACCGGTTGGACCAACTGGCCTGTTGGTCCTGTGGACCGGTTGGACCAACTGGCCTGTTGGTCCTGTGGACCGGTTGGACCAACTGGCCTGTTGGGCCGATGGACCGGTTGGACCAACTGGCCTGTTGGTCCTATGGACCGGTTGGACCAACTGGCCTGTTGGTCCTATGGACCGGTTGGACCAACTGGCATGTTGGTCCTATGGACGGTTGGACCAACTGGCCTGTTGGTCCTATGGACCGGTTGGACCAACTGGCCTGTTGGGTCCTGTGGACCGGTTGGACCAACTGGCCTGTTGGTCCGTGGACCGGTTGGACCAACTGGCCTGTTGGTCCTATGGACCGGTTGGACCAACTGGCCTGTTGGTCCTATGGACCGGTTGGACCAACTGGCCTGTTGGTCCTATGGACCGGTTGGACCAATGGCCTGTTGGTCCTATGGACCGGTTGGACCAACTGGCATGTTGGTCCTATGGGACGGTTGGACCAAACTGGCCTGTTGGTCCTATGGACCGGTTGGACCAACTGGCCTGTTGGTCCTGTGGACCGGTTGGACCAACTGGCCTGTTGGTCCTATGGACCGGTTGGACCAACTGGCCTGTTGGTCCTGTGGACCGGTTGGACCAACTGGCCTGTTGGTCCTGTGGAACGTTTGGACCAACTGGCCTGTTGGTCCTATGGACCGGTTGGACCAACTGGCCTGTGGTCCTATGACCGGTTGGACCAACTGGCCTGTGGTCCTGTGGACCGGTTGGACCAACTGGCCTGTTGGTCCTGTGGACCGGTTGGACCAACTGGCCTGTTGGTCCTGTGGACCGGTTGGACCAACTGGCCTGTTGGTCCTATGGATCGGTTGGACCAACTGGCCTGTCGGTCCTATGGACCGGTTGGACCAAACTGGCCAGTCGGTCCTATGGACCGGTTGGACCAACTGGCTGTTGGTCCTATGGACGGTTGGACCAACTGGCCTGTTGGTCCTGGGACCGGTTGGACCAACTGGCCTGTTGGTCCTGTGGACCGGTTGGACCAACTGGCCTGTTGGTCCTGTGGACCGGTTGGACCAACTGGCATGTTGGTCCTGTGGACCGGTTGGACCAACTGGCCTGTCGGTCCTATGGACCGGTTGGACCAACTGGCCAGTTGGTCCTATGGACCGGTTGGACCAACTGGCCTGTTGGTCCTATGGACGGTTGGACCAACTGGCTGTGGTCCTATGGACCGGTTGGACCAACTGGCCTGTTGGCCGATGGACCGGTTGGACCAACTGGCCTGTTGGTCCTATGGACGGGTTGGACCAACTGGCCTGTCGGTCCAATGGACTGTCCGGTTGGACCAACTGGCCAGTCGGTCCTATGGACCGGTTTGGACCAACTGGCCTGTTGGTCCTGTGGACCGGTTGGACCAACTGGCCTGTTGGTCCTATGGGGACCGGTTGGACCAACTGGCCTGTTGGTCCTATGGACCGGTTGGACCAACTGGCCTGTTGGTCCTATGGACCGGTTGGGACCAACTGGCCTGTTGGCCTATGGACCGGTTGGGACCAACTGGCCTGTTGGCCCCGAATGGGACCGGTTGGACCAACTGGACCTGTTGGTCCTATGGACCGGTTGGACCAACTGGCCTGTTGGTCCTATGGACCGGTTGGACCAACTGGCCTGTTGGTCCTATGGACCGGTTGGACCAACTGGCCTGTTGGTCCTATGGACCGGTTGGACCAACTGGCCTGTTGGTCCCTATGGACCGGTTGGACCAACTGGCCTGTTGGTCCTATGGACCGGTTGGACCAACTGGCATGTTGGTCCTATGGACCGGTTGGACCAACTGGCCTGTTGGTCCTATGGACCGGTTGGACCAACTGGCCGTTGGTCCTATGGACCGGTTGGACCAACTGGCCTGTTGGTCCTATGGACCGGTTGGACCAACTGGCCTGTTGGTCCTATGGACCGGTTGGACCAACTGGCCTGTTGGTCCTATGGACCGGTTGGACCAACTGGCCTGTTGGTCCTATGGACCGGTTGGACCAACTGGCCTGTGGTCCTATGGACCGGTTGGACCAACTGGCCTGTTGGTCCTATGGACCGGTTGGACCAACTGGCATGTTGGTCCTATGGACCGGTTGGACCAACTGGCCTGTTGGTCCTAGACCGGTTGGACCAACTGGCCTGTTGGTCCTGTGGACCGTTGGACCAACTGGCCTGTTGTCCTGTGGACCGGTTGGCCAACCAACTGGCCTGTTGGTCCTGTGGACCGGTTGGACCAAACTGGCCTGTTGGTCCTGTGGACCGGTTGGACCAACTGGCCTGTTGGTCCTATGGACCGGTTGGACCAACTGGCCTGTCGGTCCTATGGACCGGTTGGACCAACTGGCCTGTTGGTCCTAGGACCGGTTGGACCAACTGGCCTGTTGGTCCTGTGGACCGGTTGGACCAACTGGCCTGTTGGTCCTGTGGACCGGTTGGACCAACTGGCCTGTTGGTCCTGTGGACCGGTTGGACCAACTGGCCTGTTGGCCCTATGGACCGGTTGGACCAACTGGCCTGTTGGTCCTATGGACCGGTTGGACCAACTGGCCTGTTGGTCCTATGGACCGGTTGGACCAACTGGCCTGTCGGTCCTATGGACCGGTTTGGACCAACTGGCCTGTTGGTCCTATGGACCGGTTGGACCAACTGGCCTGTTGGTCCTGGGAACGGTTGGACCAACTGGCCTGTTGGTCCTGTGGACCGGTTGGACCAACTGGCCTGTTGGTCCTATGGACCGGTTGGACCAACTGGCCTGTTGGTCCTATGGACCGGTTGGACCAACTGGCCTGTTGGTCCTATGGACCGGTTGGACAACTGGCCTGTTGGTCTATTGGACGGTTGGGACCAACTGGCTGTTGGTCCTGTGGACCGGTTGGACAACTGGCCTGTTGGTCCTGTGGACCGGTTGGACCAACTGGCCTGTTGGCCGAATGGACCGGTTGGACCAACTGGCCTGTTGGTCCTATGGACCGGTTGGACCAACTGGCCTGTCGGTCCAATGGACCGGTTGGACCAACTGGCCTGTCGGTCCTATGTTTTTTTTGGTTATGGACCGGTTGGACCAACTGGCCTGTTGGTCCTGTGGACCGGTTGGACCAACTGGCCTGTTGGTCCTGTGGACCGGTAGGACCAACTGGCCTGTTGGTCCTTTGGACCGGTTGGACCAACTGGCCTGTTGGTCCTGTGGACCGGTTGGACCAACTGGCCTGTTGGTCCTATGGACCGGTTGGACCAACTGGCCTGTTGGTCCTATGGATCGGTTGGACCAACTGGCCTGTTGGCCTATGGGACCGGTTGGACCAACTGGCCTGTTGGCCGAATGGACCGGTTGGACCAACTGGCCTGTTGGTCCTATGGATCGGTTGGACCAACTGGCCTGTCGGTCCAATGGACCGGTTGGACCAACTGGCCAGTCGGTCCTATGGACCGGTTGGACCAACTGGCCTGTTGGTCCTGTGGACCGGTTGGACCAACTGGCCTGTTGGTCCTGTGGACCGGTTGGACCAACTGGCCTGTTGGTCCTATGGACCGGTTGGACCAACTGGCCTGTTGGTCCTGTGGACCGGTTGGACCAACTGGCCTGTTGGTCCTATGGACCGGTTGGACCAACTGGCCTGTTGGTCCTATGGACCGGTTGGAGCAACTGGCCTGTTGGTCCTATGGACCGGTTGGACCAACTGGCATGTTGGTCCTATGGACCGGTTGGACCAACTGGCCTTTTGGCCGAATGGACCGGTTGGACCAACTGGCCTGTTGGTCCTATGGACCGGTTGGACCAACTGGCCTGTGGTCCGAATGGACCGGTTGGACCAACTGGCCTGTTGGTCCTATGGATCGGTTGGACCAACTGGCCTGTCGGTCCTATGGACCGGTTGGACCAACTGGCCAGTCGGTCCTATGGACCGGTTGGACCAACTGGCCTGTTGGTCCTGTGGACCGGTTGGACCAACGGCTGTTGGTCCTATGGACCGGTTGGACCAACTGGCCTGTTGGTCCTGTGGACCGGTTGGACCAACTGGCCTGTTGGTCCTGTGGACCGGTTGGACCAACTGGTCTGTTGGTCCTTTGGACCGGTTGGACCAACTGGCCTGTTGGTCCTGTGGACCGGTAGGACCAACTGGCCTGTTGGTCCTTTGGACCGGTTGGACCAACTGGCCTGTGGGTCCTGTGGACCGGTTGGACCAACTGGCCTGTTGGTCCTATGGACCGGTTGGACCAACTGGCCTGTTGGTCCTATGGATCGGTTGGACCAACTGGCCTGTTGGCCCTATGGACCGGTTGGACCAACTGGCCTGTTGGCCGAATGGACCGGTTGGACCAACTGGCCTGTTGGTCCTATGGATCGGTTGGACCAACTGGCCTGTCGGTCCAATGGACCGGTTGGACCAACTGGCCAGTCGGTCCTATGGACCGGTTGGACCAACCGGCCTGTTGGTCCTGTGGACCGGTAGGACCAACTGGCCTGTTGGTCCTGTGGACCGGTAGGACCAACTGGCCTGTTGGTCCTTTGGACCGGTTGGACCAACTGGCCTGTTGGTCCTGTGGACCGGTTGGACCAACTGGCCTGTTGGCCCTATGGACCGGTTGGACCAACTGGCCTGTTGGCCGAATGGACCGGTTGGACCAACTGGCCTGTTGGTCCTATGGATCGGTTGGACCAACTGGCCTGTCGGTCCAATGGACCGGTTGGACCAACTGGCCAGTCGGTCCTATGGACCGGTTGGACCAACTGGCCTGTTGGTCCTGTGGACCGGTTGGACCAACTGGCCTGTTGGTCCTGTGGACCGGTTGGACCAACTGGCCTGTTGGTCCTGTGGACCGGTTGGACCAACTGGCCTGTTGGTCCTATGGACCGTTTGGACCAACTGGCCTGTTGGTCCTATGGACCGGTTGGACCAACTGGCCTGTTGGTCCTATGGACCGGTTGGACCAACTGGCCTGTCGGTCAATGGACCGGTTGGACCAATGGCCTGTTGGTCCTATGGACCGGTTGGACCAACTGGCCTGTTGGTCTATGGACCGGTTGGACCAACTGGCATGTTGGTCCTATGGACCGGTTGGACCAACTGGCCTGTGGCCTGATGGGACCGGTTGGACCAACTGGCCTGTTGGTCCTATGGACGGTTGGACCAACTGGCCTGTTGGTCCTATGGACCGGTTGGACCAACTGGCCTGTTGGTCCTATGGACGGTGGACCAACTGGCCTGTTGGTCCTATGGACCGTTGGACCAACTGGCCTGTTGGTCCCTATGGACCGGTTGGACCAACTGGCCTGTTGGTCCTAGGACCGGTTGGACCAACTGGCCTGTTGGTCCTATGGGACCGGTTGGACCAACTGGCCTGTTGGTCCTATGGACCGGTTGGACCAACTGGCCTGTTGGTCCTGTGGACCGTTGGACCAACTGGCCTGTTGGTCCTATGGACCGGTTGGACCAACTGGCTGTTGGTCCTGTGGACCGGTTGGACCAACTGGCCTGTTGGTCCTATGGACCGGTTGGACCAACTGGCCTGTTGGTCCTATGGACGGTTGGACCAACTGGCTGTTGGTCCTATGGACCGGTTGGACCAACTGGCCTGTTGGTCCTATGGACCGGTTGGACCAACTGGCCTGTTGGTCCAATGGACCGGTTGGACCAACTGGCCTGTTGGTCCTATGGACGGTTGGACCAACTGGCCTGTTGGTCCTATGGGACCGGTTGGACCAACTGGCATGTTGGTCCTATGGACCGGTTGGACCAACTGGCCTGTTGGTCCTATGGACCGGTTGGACCAACTGGCCTGTTGGTCCTATGGACCGGTTGGACCAACTGGCCTGTTGGTCCTATGGACGGTTGGACCAACTGGCCTGTTGGTCCTATGGACCGGTTGGACCAACTGGCCTGTTGGTCCTATGGACCGGTTGGGACCAACTGGCCTGTGGTCCTATGGACCGGTTGGACCAACTGGCCTGTTGGTCCTATGGACCGGTTGGACCAACTGGCCTGTTGGTCCTATGGACCGGTTGGACCAACTGGCCTGTTGGTCCTATGGACCGGTTGGACCAACTGGCCTGTTGGTCCAAGGACCGGTTGGACCAACTGGCCTGTTGGTCCTATGGCCGGTTGGACCAACTGGCCTGTTGGTCCTGTGGACCGGTTGGACCAACTGGCCTGTTGGTCCTATGGACCGGGTTGGACCAACTGGCCTGTTGGTCCTGTGGACCGGTTGACCAACTGGCCTGTTGGTCCTATGGACCGGTTGGACCAACTGGCCTGTTGGTCCTATGGACCGGTTGGACCAACTGGCCTGTGGTCCTATGGACCGGTTGGACCAACTGGCCTGTTGGTCCTATGGACCGGTTGGACCAACTGGCCTGTTGGTCCTATGGACCGGTTGGACCAACTGGCCTGTTGCCGATGGACCGGTTGGACCAACTGGCCTGTTGGTCCTATGGACGGTTGGACCAACTGGCCTGTTGGGTCCTATGGACCGGTTGGACCAACAAACTGGCCTGTTGGTCCTGTGGACCGGTTGGACCAACTGGCCTGTTGGTCCTGTGGACCGGTTGGACCAACTGGCCTGTTGGTCCTGTGGACCGGTTGGACCAATGGCCTGTTGGTCCTATGGACCGGTTGGACCAACTGGCCTGTTGGTCCTATGGACCGGTTGGACCAAACTGGCCTGTTGGTCCTATGGACCGGTTGGACCAACTGGCCTGTTGGTCCTATGGACCGGTTGGGACCAACTGGCTGTTGGTCCTATGGACCGGTTGGACCAACTGGCCTGTGGTCCTATGGACCGGTTGGACCAACTGGGCCTGTTGGTCCTATGGACCGGTTGGACCAACTGGCCTGTTGGGTCCTATGGACCGGGTTGGACCAACTGGCCTGTTGGTCCTATGGACCGGTTGGACCAACTGGCCTGTTGGTCCTATGGACCGGTTGGACCAACTGGCCTGTTGGTCCTATGGACCCCCCCGGTTTGGACCAACTGGCCTGTTGGTCCTATGGACCGGTTGGACCAACTGGCCTGTTGGTCCTATGGACCGGTTGGACCAACTGGCCTGTTGGTCCTATGGACCGGTTGGACCAACTGGCCTGTTTGTCCTATGGACCGGTTGGACCAACTGGCCTGTTGGTCCTATGGACCGTTGGACCAACTGGCCTGTTGGTCCTATGGACCGGTTGGACCAACTGGCCTGTTGGTCCTATGGACCGGTTGGACCAATGGCATGTTGGTCCTATGGACCGGTTGGACCAACTGGCCTGTTGGTCCTATGGACCCCAACTCCCCCTGGTCCTATGGACCGGTGGACCAACTGGCCTGTTGGTCCTATGGACCGGTTGGGACCAACTGGCCTGTTGGTCCTATGGGACCGGTTGGACCAACTGGCCTGTTGGTCCTATGGACCGGTTGGACCAACTGGCCTGTTGGTCCTATGGACCGGTTGGACCAACTGGCATGTTGGTCCTATGGACCGGTGGGACCAACTGGCCTGTTGGTCCTATGGACCGGTTGGACCAACTGGCCTGTTGGTCCTATGGACCGGTTGGACCAACTGGCCTGTCGGCCGAATGGACCGGTTGGACCAACTGGCATGTTGGTCCTATGGATCGGTGGGACCAACTGGCCTGTTGGTCCTATGGACCGGTTGGACCAACTGGCCTGTTGGTCCTATGGACCGGTTGGACCAACTGGCCTGTTGGTCCTGTGGACCGGTTGGACCAACTGGCCTGTTGGTCCTGTGGACCGGTTGGACCAACTGGCCTGTTGGTCCTATGGACCGGTTGGACCAACTGGCCTGTTGGTCCTATGGACCGGTTGGACCAACTGGCCTGTTGGTCCTATGGACGGTTGGACCAACTGGCCTGTTGGTCCTATGGACCGGTTGGACCAACTGGCCTGTTGGTCCTATGGACCGGTTGGACCAACTGGCCTGTTGGTCCTATGGACCGGTTGGACCAAAGGCCTGTTGGCCTATGGACGGTTGGACCAACTGGCTGTTGGTACTATGGACCGGTTGGACCAACTGGCCTGTTGGTCCTATGGACCGGTTGGACCAACTGGCCTGTTGGTCCTATGGACCGGTTGGACCAACTGGCCTGTTGGTCCTATGGACCGGTTGGACCAACTGGCCTGTTGGTCCTATGGACCGGTTGGACCAACTGGCCTGTTGGTCCTATGGACCGGTTGGACCAACTGGCCTGTTGGTCCTAGGACCGGTTGGACCACTGGCTGTTGGTCTATGGACGGTTGGACCAACTGGCCTGTTGGTCCTATGGACCGGTTGGACCAACTGGCCTGTTGGTCCTATGGACCGGTTGGACCAACTGGCATGTTGGTCCTATGGACCGGTTGGACCAACTGGCCTGTGGTCCTATGGACGGTTGGACCAACTGGCCCGTTGGTCCTATGGACCGGTTGGACCAACTGGCCTGTTGGTCCTGTGGACCGGTTGGACCAACTGGCCTGTTGGTCCTATGGACCGGTTTGGACCAACTGGCCTGTTGGTCCTATGGACCGGTTGGACCAAACTGGCCTGTTGGTCCTATGGAACTGGGTGTGGACCAACAACTGGCCTGTTGGTCCTATGGACCGGGTTGGACCAACTGGCCTGTGGTCCTATGGACCGGTGGACCAACTGGCCTGTTGGTCCTATGGACCGTTGGACCAACTGGCCATGTTGGTCCTATGGACCGGTTGGACCAACTGGCCTGTTGGTCCTATGGACCGGTTGGACCAACTGGCCTGGGTCTATGTGGACCGGTTGGACCAACTGGCCTGTTGGTCCTATGGACCGGTTGGACCAACTGGCCTGTTGGTCCTATGGACCGGTTGGACCAACTGGCCTGTTGGTCCTATGGACCGGTTGGACCAACTGGCCTGTGGTCCTATGGACCGGTTGGACCAACTGGCCTGTTGGTCCTATGGACCGGTTGGACCAACTGGCCTGGTGGTCCTATGGACCGGTTGGACCAACTGGCCTGTTGGTCCTATGGACCGGTTGGACCAACTGGCCTGTTGGTCCTATGGACCGGTTGGACCAACTGGCCTGTTGGCCGAATGGACCGGTTGGACCAACTGGCCTGTTGGTCCTATGGACGGTTGGACCAACTGGCCTGTCGGTCCTATGGACCGGTTGGACCAACTGGCCAGTTGGTCCTATGGACCGGTTGGACCAACTGGCCTGTTGGTCCTATGGACCGGTTGGACCAACTGGCCTGTTGGTCCTATGGACCGGTTGGACCAAACTGGCCTGTTGGTCCTGTGGACCGGTTGGACCAACTGGCCTGTTGGTCCTGTGGACCGGTTGGACCAACTGGCCTGTTGGTCCTATGGACCGGTTGGACCAACTGGCCTGTTGGTCCTATGGACCGGTTGGACCAACTGGCCTGTTGGTCCTGTGGACCGGTTGGACCAACTGGCCTGTGGTCCTATGGACCGGTTGGACCAACTGGCCTGTTGGTCCTATGGACCGGTTGGACCAACTGGCCTGTTGGTCCTATGGACCGGTTGGACCAATGGCCTGTTGGTCCTATGGACCGGTTGGACCAACTGGCCTGTTGGTCCTATGGACCGGTTGGACCAACTGGCCTGTTGGCCCTGTGGACCGGTTGGACCAACTGGCCTGTTGGTCCTATGGACCGGTTGGACCAACTGGCCTGTCGGTCCTATGGACCGGTTGGACCAACTGGCCAGTCGGTCCTATGGACCGGTTGGACCAACTGGCCTGTTGGTCCTGTGGACCGGTTGGACCAACTGGCCTGTTGGTCCTGTGGGACCGGTTGGACCAACTGGCCTGTTGGTCCTTTGGACCGGTTGGACCAACTGGCCTGTTGGTCCTTGTGGACCGGTTGGACCAACTGGCCTGTTGGTCCTATGGACCGGTTGGACCAACTGGCCTGTTGTCCTATGGACGGTTGGACCAACTGGCCTGTTGGTCCTGTGGACCGGTTGGACCAACTGGCCTGTTGGTCGAATGGACCGGTTGGACCAACTGGCCTGTTGGTCCTAGGACCGGTTGGACCAACTGGCCTGTCGGTCCTGTGGACCGGTTGGACCAACTGGCCTGTTGGTCCTATGGACCGGTTGGACAAACTGGCCTGTGGTCCTGGGACGGTTGGACCAACTGGCCTGTTGGTCCTATGGACCGGTTGGACCAACTGGCCTGTTGGTCCTGTGGACCGGTTGGACCAACTGGCCTGTTGGTCCTATGGACCGGTTTGGACCAACTGGCCTGTTGGCCTATGGACCGGTTGGACCAACTGGCCTGTTGGTCCTATGGACCGGTTGGACCAACTGGCCTGTTGGTCCAAGGACCGGTTGGACCAACTGGCCTGTTGGTCCTATGGATCGGTTGGACCAACTGGCCTGTCGGTCCTATGGACCGGTTGGACCAACTGGCCTGTTGGTCCTGTGGACCGGTTGGACCAACTGGCCTGTTGGTCCTTTGGACCGGTTGGACCAACTGGCCTGTTGGTCCTGTGGACCGGTTGGACCAACTGGCCTGTTGGTCCTATGGACCGGTTGGACCAACTGGCCTGTTGGTCCTATGGACCGGTTGGACCAACTGGCCTGTTGGTCCTATGGACCGGTTGGACCAACTGGCCTGTTGGCCGAATGGACCGGTTGGACCAACTGGCCTGTTGGTCCTATGGACCGGTTGGACCAACTGGCCTGTCGGTCCTATGGACCGGTTGGACCAACTGGCCAGTCGGTCCTATGGACCGGTTGGACCAACTGGCCTGTTGGTCCTGTGGACCGGTTGGACCAACTGGCCTGTTGGTCCTGTGGACCGGTTGGACCAACTGGCCTGTTGGTCCTGTGGACCGGTTGGACCAACTGGCCTGTTGGTCCTATGGATCGGTTGGACCAACTGGCCTGTTGGTCCTATGGACGGTTGGACCAACTGGCCTGTGGTCCTATGGGACCGGTTGGACCAACTGGCCTGTTGGTCCTATGGACCGGTTGGACCAACTGGCCTGTTGGTCCTATGGACCGGTTGGACCAACTGGCCTGTCGGTCCTATGGACCGGTTGGACCAACTGGCCAGTCGGTCCTATGGACCGGTGGGACCAACTGGCCTGTTGGTCCTGTGGACCGGTTGGACCAACTGGCCTGTTGGTCCTGTGGACCGGTTGGACCAACTGGCCTGTTGGTCCTGTGGACGGTGGACCAACTGGCCTGTGGTCCTGTGGACCGGTTGGACCAACTGGCCTGTGGTCCTGTGGACCGGTTGGACCAAATGGCCTGTTGGTCCTATGGACCGGTTGGAACCAACTGGCCTGTTGGTCCTATGGACCGGTTGGACCAACTGGCCTGTTGGTCCTATGGACCGGTTGGACCAACTGGCTGTTGGTCCTAAGACCGGTTGGACCAACTGGCCATGGTCCTATGGACCGGTTGGACCAACTGGCATGTTGGTCCTATGGACCGGTTGGACCAACTGGCCTGTTGGGTCCTATGGACCGGTTGGACCAACTGGCCTGTTGGTCCTATGGACCGGTTGGACCAACTGGCCTGTTGGTCCTAGGACCGGTTGGACCAACTGGCCTGTTGGTCCTATGGACCGGTTGGACCAACTGGCCTGTTGGTCCTATGGACCGGTTGGACCAACTGGCCTGTTGGTCCTATGGACCGGTTGGACCAACTGCCTGTTGGTCCTATGGACCGGTTGGACCAACTGGCCTGTTGGTCCTATGGACCGGTTGGACCAACTGGCCTGTTGGTCCTATGGACCGGTTGGACCAACTGGCATGTTGGTCCAAGGACCGGTTGGACCAACTGGCCTGTTGGTCCTAGTAGACGGTTGGACCAACTGGCCTGTTGGTCCTATGGACCGGTTGGACCAACTGGCCTGTTGGTCCTATGGACCGGTTGGACCAACTGGCCTGTTGGTCCTATGGACCGGTTGGACCAACTGGGCCTGGTGGGTCTATGGACCGGTTGGACCAACTGGCCTGTTGGTCCTATGGACCGGTTGGACCAACTGGCATGTCGGTCCTAGGACCGGTTTGGACCAACTGGCCTGTCGGTCCTATGGACCGGTTGGACCAACTGGCCTGTTGGTCCGAATGGACCGGTTGGACCAACTGGCCTGTGGTCCTATGGACCGGTTGGACCAACTGGCCTGTTGGTCCTATGGAGCGTTGGACCAACTGGCCTGTTGGTCCTATGGACCGGTTGGACCAACTGGCCTGTTGGTCCTATGGACCGGTTGGACCAACTGGCATGTTGGTCCTATGACCGGTTGGACCAACTGGCCTTTTGGTCCTATGGACCGGTTGGACCAACTGGCCTGTTGGTCCTATGGACCGGTTGGACCAACTGGCCTGTTGGTCCTATGGACCGGTTGGACCAACTGGCCTGTTGGTTCTATGGACCGGTTGGACCAACTGGCCTGTTGGTCCTGTGGACCGAGTGGACCAACTGGCCTGTTGGTGCTATGGACCGATTGGACCAACTGGCCTGTTGGTCCTATGGACCCGGTTGGACCAACTGGCCTGTTGGTCCTATGGACCGGTTGGACCAACTGGCCTGTTGGGACTATGGACCGGTTGGACCAACTGGCCTGTTGGTCCTATGGACCGGTTGGACCAACTGGCCTGTTGGTCCTATGGACCGGTTGGACCAACTGGCCTGTTGGTCCTATGGACCGGTTGGACCAACTGGCCTGTTGGTCCTATGGACCGGTTGGACCAACTAGCCTGTTGGTCCTATGGACCGGTTGGACCAACTGGCCTGCTGGTCCTATGGACCGGTTGGACCAACTGGCATGTTGGTCCTATGGACCGGTTGGACCAACTGGCCTGTTGGTCCTATGGACCGGTTGGACCAACTGGCCTGTTGGTACTATGGACCGGTTGGACCAACTGGCCTGTTGGTCCTATGGACCGGTTGGACCAACTGGCTGTGGTCCTATGGACCGGTTGGACCAACTTGCCTGTTGGTCCTATGGACCGGTTGGACCAACTGGCCTGTTGGTCCTATGGACCGGTTGGACCAACTGGCCTGTTGGTCCTATGGACCGGTTGGACCAACTGGCCTGTTGGTCCTATGGAACGGTTGGACCAAACTGGCCTGTTGGTCCTATGGACCGGTTGGACCAACTGGCATGTTGGTCCTATGGACCGGTTGGACCAACTGGCCTGTTGGTCCAATGGACCGGTTGGACCAACTGGCCTGTTGGTCCTATGGGGTGGACCCGGCCGGTTGAACCAACTGGCCTGGACCGTTTGGGCCTTTTGTCGGTTGGTGTTTTGGCCTGTTGGTCCTATGGACCGGTTGGACCAACTGGCCTGTTGGTCCTATGGACCGGTTGGACCAACTGGCCTGTTGGTCCTATGGACCGGTTGGACCAACTGGCCTGTTGGTCCTATGGACCGGTTGGACCAACTGGCCTGTTGGTCCTGTGGACCGGTTGGACCAACTGGCCTGTTGGTCCTGTGGACCGGTTGGACCAACTGGCCTGTGGTCCTGTGGACGGTTGGACCAACTGGCCTGTTGGTCCTGTGGACCGGTTGGACCAACTGGCCTGTTGTCCTATGGACCGGTGGACCAACTGGCCTGTTGGTCCTATGGGACCGGTTGGACCAACTGGCCTGTTGGTCCTTGGACCGGTTGGACCAACTGGCCTGTTGGTCCTGTGGACCGGTTGGACCAACTGGCCTGTTGGTCCTATGGACCGGTTGGACCAACTGCCTGTTGGTCCTATGGACGGTTGGACCAACTGGCCTGTTGGTCCTATGGACCGGTTGGACCAACTGGCTGTTGGCCGAATGGACCGGTTGGACCAACTGGCCTGTTGGTCCTATGGACCGGTTGGACCAAATGGCCTGTCGGTCCTATGGACCGGTTGGACCAACTGGCCAGTTGGTCCTATGGACCGGTGGACCAACGGCCTGTTGGTCTGTGGACCGGTAGGACCAACTGGCCTGTTGGTCCTATGGACCGGTTGGACCAACTGGCCTGTTGGTCCTATGGACCGTTGGACCAACTGGCCTGTTGGTCCTATGGACCGGTTGGACCAAATGGCCTGTTGGTCCTATGGACCGGTTGGACCAACTGGCCTGTTGGCCCTATGGACCGGTTGGACCAACTGGCCTGTTGGTCCTATGGACCGGTTGGACCAACTGGCCTGTTGGTCCTATGGATCGGTTGGACCAACTGGCCTGTTGGTCCTATGGACCGGTTGGACCAACTGGCCTGTTGGTCCTATGGACCGGTTGGACCAACTGGCATGTTGGTCCTATGGACCGGTTGGACCAACTGGCCTGTTGGTCCTGTGGACCGGTTGGACCAACTGGCCTGTTGGTCCTGTGGACCGGTGGACCAACTGGCCTGTTGGCCTATGGACCGGTTGGACCAACTGGCCTGTTGGCCTATGGGACCGGTTGGACCAACTGGCCTGTTGGTCCTATGGACCGGTTGGACCAACTGGCCTGTTGGTCCAATGGACCGGTTGGACCAACTGGCCGTCGGTCCTATGGACGGTTGGACCAACTGCCAGTCGGTCCTATGGACCGGTTGGACCAACTGGCTGTTGGTTTCCTGTGGACCGGTTGGACCAACTGGCCTGTTGGTCCTTTGGAACGGTTGGACCCAACTGGCCTGTTGGTCCTGTGGACCGGTTGGACCACTGGCCTGTTGGTCCTATGGACCGGTTGGACCAACTGGCCTGTTGGTCCTATGGACCGGTTGGACCAACTGGCCTGTTGGTCCATGGACCGGTTGGACCAACTGGCCTGTTCGGTCCTATGGACCGGTTGGACCAACTGGCCTGTTGGTCCTATGGACGGTTGGACCAACTGGCCTGTTGGTCCAATGGACGGTTGGACCAACTGGCCTGTCGGTCCTATGGACCGTTGGACCAACTGGCTGTTGGTCCTGTGGACCGGTTGGACCAACTGGCCTGTTGGTCCTGTGGACCGGTTGGACCAACTGGCCTGTTGGTCCTGTGGACCGGTTGGACCAACTGGCCTGTTGGTCCTATGGACCGGTTGGACCAACTGGCCTGTTGGTCCTATGGACCGGTTGGACCAACTGGCCTGTTGGTCCTATGGACCGGTTGGACCAACTGGCCTGTTGGTCCTATGGACCGGTTGGACCAACTGGCCTGTTGTTCCAATGGACCGGTTGGACCAACTGGCCTGTGGTCCTATGGACCGGTTTGGACCAACTGGCCTGTCGGTCCTATGGAACGGTTGGACCAAACTGGCCTGTTTGTCCTATGGACCGGTTGGACCAACTGGCCTGTTGGTCCATGGAACCGGTTTGGACCAAATGGCCTGTTGGTCCTATGGACCCGGTTGGACCAACTGGCCTGTTGGTCCTATGGACCGGTTGGACCAACTGGCCTGTTGGTCCTATGGACCGGTTGGACCAACTGGCCTGTTGGTTTTATGGACGGTTGGACCAACTGGCCTGTTGGTCCTATGGACGGTTGGGACCAACTGGCCTGTTGGTCCTATGGACCGGTTGGACCAACTGGCCTGTTGGTCCTATGGACCGGTTGGACCAACTGGCCTGTTGGTCCTATGGACCGGTTGGACCAACTGGCCTGTTGGTCCTATGGACCGTTGGACCAACTGGCCTGTTGGTCCATGGACCGGTTGGACCAACTGGCCTGTTGGTCCTATGGACCGGTTGGACCAACTGGCTGTTGGTCCTATGGGACCGGTTGGACCAACTGGCCTGTTGGTCCTAGGACCGGTTGGACCAACTGGCTGTTGGTCCTATGGACCGTTGGACCAACTGGCCTGTTGGTCCTATGGACCGGTTGGACCAACTGGCCTGTTGGTCCTATGGACCCGGGTTGGACCAACTGGCCTGTTGGTCCTATGGACCGGTTGGACCAACTGGCCTGTCGGGTCCTATGGACCGGTTTGGACCAACTGGCCTGTTGGTCCTATGGACCGGTTGGACCCAACTGGCCTGTTGGCCTATGGACACGGTTGGACCAACTGGCCTGTTGGTCCGAATGGACCGGTTGGACCAACTGGCCTGTTGGTCCTATGGACCGGTTGGGACCAACTGGCCTGTTGGTCCTATGGGACGGTTGGACCAACTGGCCTGTTGGTCCTATGGACCGGTTGGACCAACT